>BQNB010115715.1:7609-21507 GCA_026074375.1 Tanacetum coccineum
AAGTGGGCCCCCCACACAATTCGACCGTTGCCAAACGGTTTTAAAAAAAATTTATTAAAATTAATTTTATAAATCTATATATATCCTACCATTTTTATCATTTTAAACACACACATTTAATCATTCAAAAAGAAACAAGCACAAATAATGGCGAAATATCAGTAGTTTATTTTTATTTTCGTATTGTATTTTTATTTCCGTAGTTTTTTTTATTTCCGTATTGTTTTTTTTATTTTCGTATTGGTTTTTTATTTTCGTATTGGTTTTTTATTTTCGTATTGTATTTTTATTTTCCGTATTTGTAATTTTTATTTTATGAAATGAATATTAATTTGTGTGAAAAATGGAAAAGAAAATAAAATTGTGAGTGGATGCGGCCCAAATGAAGAGGAGAAGAAATGTCATAAGTGAGGGGATGTTTTTTTTTGTGTTGAAATGAAGTGGCAGCAGTGAGCCCAAATGAACGAGGGTTTGGCTCTTCACTTTGCTCTAAGCTCCGTGCTTATTAAAAGTAGTTTTCAATGTACACAACTCCCACCAACCTTCTCACATCCCTCCATTTTTCCCATTAATTAATCAAATCAACCCTTCTCCATTTATCCCAAAACTCTCCCTCTGCAAAAATCTAAACAAAAGGCTACCTCTACTTGGTGTATTGTAACAGGAGGAATCATAAAAGATCAAGACAGCTAGCAAAGAGTAAACCAAATCATGCGATCCCTGGAAGATCTTAAACACAGAAGAATCCAGTTGGATGATAGTAAACAAGGAACAAACAACCTTTGTTTTCAAAATATCATGGATGAGGATGCTTTTGGGGTAGCGTACACACAAATCATGTCATCCCTGGAAGATCTAGAACACATAAAAATCCCGTTAAATGATATCAAACAAGCAACAAACAACTTTGCTTATGAAAATATCATTGATAAGGGTGCTTTTGGGGTCGTGTACAAAGGAGAACTTTCATGGCAACTCTTGGCATTCAAACGGCTTACTAATGCTGTTGGCCTACAAAGAAGTGAATTCTATAATGAGGTTATCTTTCGTTCTACTATATATCATCAAAACATAATCTCTTTAGTAGGATTTTGCGACGAGGATGATGAGATGATCCTTGTTTTAGAGCACCAATCTTATGGGAGACTTGACATGTATTTGAGCAGTCCACGCCTCACATGGAGGATGCGAGTCGATATTTGCATCTATATAGCTTGGGGCTTGGCATATCTTCATTCTCAAATGATCATTCTCGGTGATTTGAAGAGTGGCAGTATCCATTTAGATGAACGTTGGCCGCCAAAGATTGGGTTGTCCAAATCTTTCGTAATGAATGAGCAACTTAGTTCTTTCAATAATTTTAGTAACTTGGGCTACGTTGATCCATTATACATGGAAACTGGCAGGGTAACAAAAGAAACAGATATATACTCTTTTGGGGTGATATTATTCGAGCTTCTATGCGGAAGGCAAGCAACTACAAAGGATGAAGAAACAGGATGGTTTCTTAGCAGATTGGCATGCCATCATTATGAAAATGGAACTTTAACCGAGATCATAGATCCCGTTCTCAGGCGACAAATGAACCAGGAATCCTTGAATGTTATTTCGAGACTTGCATATCGATGCCTGAATATGGATCCATTCATACGCCCAACGGCTTCAACGGTTCGAAATATACTTGTGAATACCTTCTATTCTTTAAGCGGCGGTGGAATAAGAGTAAGTAACAGTATACTTGTTTATGTTATTTTCTCTTACAAGAATTAATTAGTCGAGACTTTAAATATAACTTGCCGAATGCCCACGCTATGCTTGCAAAAGTGAAGAGAAAACTTTTTTCTTTGCCGATAGATGAATATACCGAAGAGGTTTTGTAGTTCTGTCTAGTCTTAAAAGGACTCAAAAAATATTTCAAAAGTGTCAAGATTGTTCAGTTTTTCGTAAAATTTTAAACCTCTTTTTATCTCAATCTTGCACACATTAAATAAAACATTGTTAATATATTTTTTTCATAAACTCCTGACATTTATTACATGTGCAAAATCTATACTACAAATAAAGAAAAAAGCATTAAATTTTGAATTTTCAACACTTCAATTTTCAACTTTTATTTAAAAAAAAAATTAAAAAACTTTAAAAATAAAAGGTTTTTAATTTTCAACTTTTATTTTTTAACACTTGAATTTTCAACTTTTATTTTAGGTCAACCCGGTCTCTAGTCGACCCGGTCTAGTCAACGGGTTATCGGTTCAACCGGTTCGATCACCGGGTCAACCCGGTCTTCGACAAAAATAATATTTATATATATTTGGAATGATAAAAAAAGTATATATATGTATATCTCGAAAACCGGGTTGACCCGAGTCACTTCAAACCCGGCGGGTCTAATCGGATTTTGAAAATATAAAAACGGTTTAATCTGACCTATTTTTTCGACCAGAACAGGTTGAACCGCCTGGGTTGAACCGGTTTTCAAAACATTATGTTTAATCTCAAAAAGATCGAATTTCTATTATTTTTCGTTTATAACCCATAAACTTTTTTATCACTACAACTATTTACCGATAAGAATTTCCGGCGCTATGCGCGAATATTCGTCTAGTTAACTCTAATGTGCATTTACAAAAATCATTAACTCAAATTAATATTTTGAGAAAATGACGTTTTAATTGCTTGTACAATTTTCATAATAACTTGTCCTAAATATGTCAATTAATACATGCACTTGTATCTTGTAAAGTGTAGTACTTAAGATAAAATTGTACATCTTTAATTACGTATAAAGGAATAAGATAAGATTGGAGCATCTAAAATGCATTATACTCAAGTTTACCACAATTCTTGTAACTTTATATATCTAGTTTTCCATCACTTCTATTAATTTATTTAACCCATTTATATGCGGGGGCAATATACATATCTGCCAAAAACTAGTTTTGCTACATGAATCAACTAATTAATTAATCTAAGGCAACACCCATAAATTGTTGTGTTGATGGTGTTTGAATTCGACATAATTGATTTAATATGAAAAAAACCGAATTCAACAAGTCATGTGAAAACTGTTTGTTCGTGATTTAATAGAAAAAAATAACTCAAAATATTAAGTAACAAAACTGATGATGTGTGTATTAAATCAACTCTAAATTAAGTCAAGTAATTAAAGCTTGCGTTGCGATAGGTGTAAAACATAATTTCTGCGACAATTTCCTGGATGTAAAACATAATTTCTGCAAATCTTTTGAATACTCATGACATATATCTAAAATTAAATGCAAGACTTTCTTATTTACTTTTACCAATCTATGGTAACACTTGTCGCTATGAAATGCAATCGAGTATCTAAGTGCACACTTTTCCATCTTCTAATACAAAGTTGTATGCTACTTAAGCGGGCAAATTGCATAATAAATGTACTAAAATCTTTTGCTTCTAGGGTGGGGGCGAACAATGTTGCTTGCGTTGCAGGAGATGCCTGCTAGTAGGGCCCAGCCTGCTTCCTGTCCAAAACAACCGCAAAATGTGAAAGAAAAACTGTGATTGAAAACTGCTTCCCGTCAAGGGGGTCACGCCCTGTGACTGAACCAGAAAAATAGCATGTGGGGGGCAAATTTTTTTTTTTGACAATAACAACAAAATGTGAAAGAAAAACTGTGATTGAAATGATAAATCGAGTATTATTACTTAGAGATGAATGATTTATAAGGTTTTAAAGTGTTAAATGTTATGTTTTAGTATGTGAGTGGGGGCAATTTGATATTTTAGCGGGGGGCGCTGTCCAAAAAAGGTCAAAATTTAAAAAAAATTAGACTAAATTATCAAATTTTTCGACTAGCATTTTCATACTCTACATCCGTCCCTGGTCACGCCCCTTCCAAGGTCAAGAGGCAAAGCCCCTTGCTAGGTGCCGCTGCGAGGGTCAGGGGAGGCCTCTCCTCGCGGAGTTTGGGGTAGCGCTCAAAACCTAAACGGTTTTTCATAAATCGGCGTTAAGGATTTACCTTAATTTCTCGCGAAAACCCAACCAACATGTTGTTGGTGAAAAGGTGTGACTGTTCGGGTTTAACCGAATTTAACTTCCTTTAACTGCAAGTAACTGTCATAATAATGTGTTAAAAAAAGACTCATTTGGTCTCTTTTAAACATACGAAAATTCATACAATTCTTCTTTACTCCTTTGTTCTCTTTTACCTAGAAACAACGTGTTTTCTTTTTGAATTATTCCGATAAAGATTTCGCGATACCCATACACCAATAAAGTCAAATACTTTATACGAAAAGTAAATTAACACGATTCAAACAAGATATAAAATATTATCATCACACACCCTAACTCACTTTCTAACAAAAGTGGGTGGCCTGAAAGTTTTATTTTTATTTGGTAAACCTGTATATGGTCTAGTCATTACTAAATGAATATTAATACGTTAAATTAAGAAAAATAAAATAGTTACATTAAACTAGAATTGAACTTGAGAATAGTGCTTTTCATGCGATTTGCCTGTTATTGTACTTATAGCAACATTCTTTCAGTTTACATACATCATCTGTGTACCATGAAATACAAGTTATATACGGTACATATATTGATATATATTTTTAGTTTGGGTAATACGTATTATAAAAAGCTAAAATACATTACTATTTCATAAGATCAAAAATGTTTTCCTTATCATATTAAAGTAGAAACATCCTATAAAATCCTATTACACGTGTTTTTTTTTTCACAAAATATTAAAATTGCCCTTTGTATTGACCTATCAACTAGTATATATAAACTAATGTTTGTTTTCTTATACACAGCGTGAAGAAGTTCGTGACGCTCAGGTATGTGTTGTATTTGCATTAAACTAGTTACTATTACATATTATTTCTTTCATTACTAATACAAAAATGGTTTACCTGAGACAATACGGGCTACGGGTCCCCTTTCTTCGTCTAAAGGAGAAAAATTCACACACTATAGTTATCTAATTTAATTCTTGTTGAATAGTGAAACTTAATAGCTTAATAATAAATTCAGTAGAACCAACCGCCTAGGCCTCCTCTTGGAGCTTGGGGAGTGGTTTGGTATTGGTTCGAGTATCGCAAGTGACAATGAAAATCCAAGATTTTCCTCCTAGTGCGAAGCCGTGAGTCTAGGGGTTTCCCTAGTGGTTCGGATCCCGGGGCCTGCCCGTTATGGATGGTATAACTCGGGGGTCGGATTTCAGTCGAGATTGAGGTGCCGTTCTAAAAAAAATTCAGTACAAATATATATTTTTTATGATATGAGAAATATATTAATCACAAAACATCATTACAAATGAACCACATCAATAAGGCATTGATAAACCCAAAGCCTTAAGATGGTCATTATTCAATATGAACAAATAAAATTCTCATTTGAGACTTCCCTTTATCTAATTCACTACTAGTTTAAGACGCGTGTATTATACGGGCTGTCTAAATTAATTTCACTTTAAATGTTGATAGAAAAGAAGATTTTATGGAATATTTATTGGATTTGAACGATAACAACATCTTGATGCTAGTTTAACAGTTTAGGGGAGTTCTTTTACACTTGAGGTTGTTAACATTTTCATTGTTGTTGTCAAGTGCTATAAAGTTTAAGCTCATTTCTTACTATGTACCCGATCTCAACATACCGTAAAGCATAATTATAAGGAGAACATGACATAAATTGAATACTCATAAAACATTGCACAATATAAGAGACATTCATTATAACGTAATACAGTTATATATTTCTAGCAAGTTCTATTTTATAAGAGGTGATACAGGTTGTGTTTTCCTTCACATTGCAGGCTACTAAATCGACTATTTCAAGATACTTTTTTTTATTTTACGTCTGCTTCGGTCTGTGCTTTGGAGTCTTCGTCCCTCTAGTCACGACATTCTTTACACGCACCCGCAATTCTCTTTAAAACTCAAATTCTATGCCACAAAGTTTCCATCATTTTCCTAACTTCCATTATTATTATTCTCAATTCTTTGAGACTTGGTTTTTAAAAACTTTTTTCCAGGTCTATGACCAATAAATTCTTTCCTTGGAAAAAAAAGACGGTTGTTATGATCTTTTCCCACGCTTTATAAGACAGTTTCATCTAGGCATCTATATTTGCAAGTTGAGAAGAAAAAAAAGGCACATGTGCAAAAGTAACTCGATAGATGTAAAAGAACTTGTCAATATTGTCACCTTAATGTACTCATGATCACCTTCATGTAACTGCAAGCAGATATTAGGAGTACTGCAACGAAAACCAAAAGACATTAGTTGCTTATAAGTATGCAAAAGATGCAAATATCAAAACATTATACTGGCCATAAATGGAGCTTAAAATTACTATACAAATATTCATAACCTATTGTTGTAATATCCAGTTTAGAACGAATTTGGGGTTATTACTAGCATTTCACAAATCAAACACATCCAAAGTATAAGAAACTTCTGATGGGTATAGTACAACATTCCAGGAAAAGAATAGAATGTCGTCTATAGCTTATTCTATGTCTATAACTTTAAGCAAAGGATTGTGTGTAAATAAAGGCCAAGTAATTTATACAAAAAACTTTCCAACAAATAACTTCATACCTAAAACTTATGGCCTGAAGAATTATTCAATGACATTGTCTTCCTTATTGCCATTATTAGCAACTAAGCTAAGCTAAACTTGTAAAGCTAAGAGTCTTAACATTGTTGGCATGAAATGACAACCGGATAAATCCTTTTGTAATAGTTATAAACAGCCAGTGATAAAGTTTATATTTATATCTATATACAAATAATTTGCCTTTCAAAAAATAAAAAAAGCCACTGATAAAGTTTGTATATAATATCATAAATCATGTCAATATAAAATTAAAAACAAAATGTTTTGCTAATAAACCTTGAAACCCATAATTTTATATTCTAACTTCCGTTTACCTCATAATCATCTTAACTAATCAGCAAGGGTTCACTGAATTTTCGTATTTGTTGTACAACACGAACACGCTGCTTCACTATCACTAATAACTGTCCTACAAAAGGTAATACCTCAAGTTAAAGGCTAACATCTACTGCCATAGATATTTCTTAAAAACTCCAAATCAGAAAAATTGGCAAAGCTAAATAAACAACCTTAAACTCCTACTTTTGTGAAAACTTTGCATCAACCTTCATGTCTAATTCATATCTCACTATCTTTTAGGTAAATCAACGTTAACTTATGATGTAACTTTCAATTGATTTTAGCAAGAATGGTCATATTAGGAATAGTTAGTCTTTCTCGAGTAAGATTTAAACTAATAGTAATTACAGGTCGAAATACATGGTGTACATTAAGAAATTCATCGTTATGTAATCGTTTAATATATATGGTTGAAAAATCCATAATGAAGATTTCAATGCTTAATATAGGGGAGCTTATAATAGATGGGTTCAAAGTTAAAACTTAAACGTGTCAAAATGGGTAAAATAAAACTCAATAGAATAAGCACCAACAGATTCTTCAAGTACCAACATGCTTATTTTTAAGTACTTGTTAGTTGTTCCATAAAAAATAGTTTTCAATATATTGTGTGGGATTCCGTATGTGCTTTAGAAGCATTAACTAATTGCAATAATCAGACTTTAAAAGTACAAAGACAATAGCTCATCTCATTCATCATTTTAAGTTGTTATCTAAATTGTTTGTCAAAGGCTACAAAAATTTATATTAACTGAGTAACATACTTAAACAAATAATTTGAAGCATATAAAGAGCATACCTCGCTTATCGAAAACCATACTATCAAGTACACGGTCCAAACAAAAGTTGATTGACCTTCACCTGCAAAAGATGAACATAGCTAATAAAAAACCAAGTGCATAGCTTAACCAAGTTCCAACATGTAAAGAACTATTATTAAGACCACATAAGCACTAACATAATTGACAACTTATTTTATAAACAACTTCAGGCAGTGTTCATTATTGATGTATGATAATTATTACAGTTGAGATAACCATACGTAATGAGCAGTCGGATATACAAAAAGATGTATAATTCAAGTTATTCTCACTTGATCCGCACTGGTTCACCATGCCTAGTCTCACCAGTTGGTCACGGTCGCTAGTTGAGCATTAGTATGATAAAATAGCGATTACTTATTGCCAACATGCCGAATGGGTAGAATTTAAAAGTTAACTATTAGGAAACGGGTCCAACGGTTTAATGTATTATCACTTGTTGCTCTGTCTTTTACGAACAACTCCATCAGCTCATTGAAATGATGAATTGGTTTTGTCCTCAACTTTGCAGGCTTTTCCTATTAAAATAAGAAAATATAAGCTACGCAAGCAAGCTTTTATAACAACAGGTCAAAGTTAATTAGCTATTGACATAAGCTATCAAAACAGCCCCTAATAATAACATGTCAAGATGCCAAAATGGCTGCTGAAATATGGAATTCAAACAGCCACTAATAACATGTTAAAGACACCAAATGGCTGCTGATATGCTATCCAAACATCCCCTAATGACATGTTAAAGACGCCGAAATGACTGTTGAAAATAAACTATGCAAACAGACCCTAGTTGTATGTCAAGACGTCAAAATTGCTACTGACATATGCTATATAAACAGCCCCTAATAACATGTAAAAGACGCCAAATGGCTGCTGAAATATTCTATCCAAACAGCCTCTTATAACATGTCAAGACGCGAGATGGCTGCATTTAGCAGCAACAGAAACACACATGTATCAAGCGTGTAATGTGCATAGTAATTCAAGACCTGAATTATAAATCATTTGATAGTTCTTCAATTCCATTTTCATTGTTGTCTCGATAGATAAGGCTGCCTTTTTCTTAGTTACTGCGAAACGAAGTATTAAATTTACTTATTTTTTTAATTGGAACAAAAAAGGAACTCCAATATTCCATGCCAAGGGTGATGAACCATAAGATTAATTAGGAAGAAAGAACTCAACATACATATTTCAAATCATTATTCAAACAAAGAATACCAAGAGTTACTATATTATCTCTAACTGAGAGTTATAAAGAAAAGATGAGAGCAGGCAAGACATGAAATGTTATCTCATGTGATTATAAATCAATCTTTTACGTTTCATTCCTCTAATTGCTTAACAGACTCTTATACAAACCTATAGTGATAAAACTGCTTTCTCTGGTATATAGTTAAAGCCCAATAAGACGGTAATAACATAAAAAAGCAAAAACTATTAATTAATCATCACTGGTATACAACTGTAGAATAAACAGAATAACTAAAGAACTATATCGATATAATTAGGTACTATTGGCATTTTGGAGGTAACACGTGGTTAAAGTTGGCTTATTATCTACGTATGGGTCAAATGGGCTAATATGGGCAATTAACTAAAGGATAAGGGACAAATAGGTTGATATTCATACATAATTAGTTCACCAGACTTTTTTCTACATCATTAGGAACTACAAATATAAGAATACTCACTCTTAGGGCATATATCCATCAATGCCAAAATATCATACGTTGGGGTTTTCCACATCTTCATAACCATTGGAACATACACAAAGGAGGTTAATAAAATCCTCAAAGAATGTTCATGTCATGTCTCGTAGCCATATCATATATTTGTCAAACACCTGATTTAAATAAAATGACACAAAACTTAGCAACATTATTGTGTGAAAATCTTCTAACATGTTAAGATTTAAGAGTGAAATTATGAAAAATCTATCACAAATAACACTGCGAGTTTAATTAAAACTTACCATGAAAAAATGAGCAAGAAACATCAAGCATTTGATATAAAGTTTACGCCTTTAGATCAACTTGAAGTTTGCTACAGTTCTCATGCTCCTATCTACTGATACAACGAAGAGATGTCACAATCTTTCGCCTGAAAGAAAGAAAGATTTTCTTGAAATATATAGTATAGTATAAAACATTTGCCATATGCATAGTTGCTTTGCGGACATAGACTATGTTCTCCCTACCTATTTTGAAGTATGATTAAAAAAGTTGTTAATAAAACCTTGACCAAATAGTGTTTTAGCATTAACGTAATAGTTAGCTAAATCAGTTCTTCGTAGTGTGAACAACAAAAGACATCCATACTGATACACCCGTTGTGATATAATGGAGCACAGGAAACAACTTGTAAATTACAAATGCAAGCACACAATAAAAGAAAACTTTTAGAAAAGAAACTACAAAAAAATCACAATAAAAATAACATACCTCACAGGGGCATTTGAAGGATTCTTGAAATTGTCCCATAACCAATACGAATACGCTGACCTGCATCAATTTAAGAGTAGAATTATTGTCAAGAAATTGTTCATATAGCTTTTCTTATGAAATATCATATCATTATCAATCATTTAATTCAAGTATTTCAACAAACAATTGTTGCACATCAAAATGGTTGGCGTTAATCAATTAAACTTTTACATTTCAACATATAAAGTGTTGTTTTCACCAAATATCTATTTTGCATTTCAAAGTCCATAAACTTTTAAAACATTTCATGTGTTATAAAAAAAGACATTAAGCATAAAGTTCTTTGGGTATGTAATTCAAAACGCCTCTTCTAGTTTTCCACAAATTTAACCTACAAACTATACAAGACCGTTAAAGAAAAATAGGGCCAAAATGATTAATCCACTTGTAAAAAAATGTATGCTTTAACTTACTTGTAGAAAGATTCCAAAAAAATAATTAATCTTGAACAAAGGATATTAATGGACACTGAACTCTAAAGTATGATTCGAGATGAAAATTTATAGCAATTAGAGAATAAATATTTAAGTAATTTGCACTTGAACAATGGATAAATATTCCAGTTATGGGGATATGAATGTAAAAAAGCAGTCAATTTTGTCACAAGCATTTTCACAAACACCTTCTATAATCCTATTCGAACGCCACTTTCAAGTCAAAAAGATCAACCAAAGTAACATTGTATATGTACTGGACTACAGTATTAGACACTAAGCGAGATCAAAACAATCTTCACTCTTTATCTGTAACACCTCAACAAACGTTTAACCATTGGTTGCAACTCATCTCTGAAATTGCAACATATACTAAATGGTCTTAAAAATCAACAATAAAGAGCTAAGAGAAAACCTGATTTTGATTAATAAGTTGACTTTATTAGATCAACCGTGAACTCTAACAAAGTTCAATAATATTGTGGCTTAGACCAAAATGGCATCAAAGAGAAAGTGAAGTATAGTAACTGAACTAAACATTTTTGAAGATGGAAATAAAGAGAAACTGAAGCATTGAATATTTTTAATTTTAAAATTTTAAGAGGTGCTGAATAAAAAGCCCACTCTTCTTAAAGCACCTCCTTTATTAACCAATCAGCACGTTGGAGGCAAAATATTTTAAAAAAAAAAAGGTCTGTAAGATTATTTTAATAGGCTAAAATGTATTTAAATTAAAGTATATCTATTTTATAACATCATCTTTTCTAATAATTAATTTAAATAACCAATAAAATAGTGACACATAGTCAAAGATGATATATGCAAAAACCCTTGTTTGATAATAGACAGATAGATAGATATATTCACCATTCCACATCCAATTCAGAGTCAAAAACTACTGAGTGAAAACTACATTTCCTTTCTAACTTCTCAAGATTTCAGAGACAAATTAAAGCAGAGCATCTACATCCTCACTCATACTTAGTAGATTGACACCTTAAAAAGCCAGGCATCATTTGCATCCCTTTGTATACCAACCTGAATGTAATTGCAAGGCTCTATGAGAATAAAGACCCCAATATCCAATCCATATCAACTGTGATGGATGTTAACGATACTTGTATGCAGAACCCAAGACCAGTTATAGCAGCCACACCCTCACTAAAACTTAGTAGAATAGTAGAATGACATCTCATATTGTATAGTTACATCAGATCACTAAGGATATAATCTTTCCTGAAACTACATTTACTAACCTGGCTAAACAATCAAAGACTAAGCAATAGGAGTCTACCTTAACTCACTATTACTGTAGTACAATGAATGTTAACTAGATAGGCATCATCTACCTCCCAAAATCACTATCCTTACGGTTGGATCAATTGAGTACTTAATGATCTTTAACTATGATTTGAATAGAAAATACCTTAAGTGTAAGAAGATATCCATAATAGAAGTCCCTGAACGTTCACAAACAACTGAAAGTCTCAATGAATACATCAATATGGAATGTAATACTATAAACATACAAATAACACAAAGATAAACTTTTCAATAGTGTAATGCTTTATTGATTATTAATCAAAGTATTACAAAGTGCAATGGACACTTGTTGAATGAAAATGTATAATTACTCTTTGAACAAACAAACTTAACAAATTATTTAGTTTACAAGCGAACTTGTGTAGACACGCTCAGCTGACTTATTGTAAGTTTGAAAAATGAGTAAATGCAATATAAATTCTAACTATAAAAGAAATCACATTTACTCATGACATATTAATGCACGTTCATTCTTGAAAATGTTCCAGCCTTATTTTATGAACAGTCGTGCCAACTCTTTAGTCCTTTCACCAATTAACTCGTACTAGGTGGTACTTTAATTCGAAAGACTCTTTTATCCCACCCTTTCGCTTTACCGAATTGTCCCGCCTAAAACACTTTAATAGAAATGAATTTTGCTCAGATTGTAGTCTCAAAGAATAATAAGGTTCATCGGGTAACATTCACTTCAAACCTTCAGCGTATACCATTTACATACTGATATCCATGTCAGAGGACGGGTATGTCTTCAAGTAATCTTTAACTTCCTTGACAATGTATTTGACTTGTATACTCTGAGGTTGCTCACTGAAGTTATGCTCCATCGAGTCTTTATTTAAACATCGATAGAATCAGTAAGTCTTTATGACTTAGCCTAATTTATGTTTAAATCTAGGCAGTGACAATTGGGCACATAGTTTGCCTAATAATCTCTCTTGATTTGAATATAAATTATGCTAAGTCTAGATTAGGGGTGAGTATCGGGTCGAAACCTACCCGAGCTGAGAAAAACCGACCCGAAACCGAAATCGACTTAAGGGATTTTAGATACCGAGAACCAAACCGACTTAACCCTATGTCAACCGAAACCGAACCAAATACACTCGGATCGGCTCAGTTCGGTTCGGTTTAGTGGTTCGAACCAACTAAATGTCGGGTTTGAGCCGAACCAAACCAAAACCGACTAAACCAAAATAATTATCCAAAACCGAAAACCGAACCAATATAGCTCGGTTCGACCCGGTTTGTCGGGTCGGGTCGGTTTTCGGTTCTTTGTGCTCAGCCCTAGTCTAGATTATTGTAAGTGAGTACACGATTTTCTTTTACACATAATTTTACGCAGGCATGTCAACAAAATAAGAACTTTTCATTAAATGATTACAAAGATTGTTTACAGGTCATGATCATCTAAGTTCTTTTCAACTATATCTCTAGCATGCACTACATTGTGTCTTGATTCAATCAACCACATCAACTCAGAAACAACGTGCTCTGCATAATTAGATGCTTACATAATGAGTCTGTAAATTCTTAACAGTTAAACTATGCTAGCTAGACTAAACCCACTCGCCCTTTGAAAGCTTAAGTCCTAATATTCATTGAAATACAAGATCCTAGCCTCAGGGTGTTCTAATACATGTCTAGATCTACTAGTTGTACTTCCCTGATGAGGAACTTGTTGGGATTTGATAATCTGTTAACCATTAATAACCATGAGTACGTAGCAGATATGTGTTTTTTTTAATATTGTAAATTTACATAAGTATTTTGTATACAATTATTTAGCCATGAAACTAGTTTTGCTTAAAATGGTACTTGCACATATGTTTTAATATACATTATTTTCAAAATTTTATAGCAAAAAACACAAACATGTACATT
>BQNB010115716.1:0-21506 GCA_026074375.1 Tanacetum coccineum
ACTCTTGATGAAGTGTCCTCAACACTATTTGACTAAGATGCAGGAGGTAATTTTGTTCTACAATGGGTTGGATGTTCCAACATGGCAGATTATTGACTCAAGAGGTGTCGTTCCAACTAAGACCGTTGCAGATGCCAAAACGGCCATCCAAGAAATGCTGAATACTCTCAAAAATGGAAAAATGGAACATCTAGAGGAAGAAGTACTATGACTTCTGACGGACTAGCTGCTATACAAGCACAACTAAACAATATAGGAAGGGAGATCAAAAAGGTGAATGAAAAAGTTTATGCAGCACAATTAGGATGTGAACAATGCAAAGGACCCTATTACACCAAAGATTTCCCACTAAAAGAAGAAGGGAAAACCTTAGAAAAAGCTTACTATACACAATTTGGTAGACCTTTTCAAGGAGGGGGATATAGAGAAACAACTCTAGGGTACTATCAAAGGAACAATGCAAATCCTTCATACCAAGAATGAAGGCAATCTATGGAAGATACCCTGAGCAGATTCATGAGTGAATCAACAAAGAGACATGAGGAAAACTCTAACTTGATCAAAGAAATCCGAGCTACGACAGATGCTGCCATACGGAACCAAGGAGCATCAATCAAAACTTTAGAAATACAAATCGGGCAAATGAGCAAGGTACTACAGGAAAAAGGATTTGGAAGCCTACCAAGCTTAACTGAAATAAACCCGAGAGACCAAGCCAAGTCGATTTCAACCACTATCGAAGCTGATTCATACTCGATATGCCATATTGGATCATCCTAATACGCCGTATCCAGTAGACAGAACAGTACACTATTATACAAGTCAAGACAAATGATAGTTCCTTTTCCAAGTCGTTTGGATAATCATTAATGTGATGAAGAAGAAGGGAACTATGGACCAAAATTCATGAAAGCTTATGGAGCTCCACACATCAATAACACCATACCCCGAAAGGAGAAACACCTAGGGAGTTTCACTTTACCTTGCTTTATTAATAATACTTGCTTTGACAATGCCCTTGTTGACTTAGGAGCTAGCGTTAGTGTTATGCCTTTCTTGACCTACCTTAACTTAGGATTAGGCAAATTAGCTCACACTAAGCTGACAGTGGAATTGGCGGATAGGACAGTGAAATATTCAAAAAGAATTGCTGAAAACATACTAGTAGGAATTGGTAAATTTACTTTCCTAGTAGACTTTATAATTCTTGATATGCCCGAGGATATCAAAGTACCCTTAATCCTCGGAAAACCATTCTTGTCTACCGCCCGTGCTAAGATTGATGTTTACAAAAGAATGATTACTTTAAGGGTTGGGGAAGAAAATATTATTATCAAAAGTGTTAAACTGATACGTCGTATCCACCAAAACTGAATGATCACAAAAATAACATCGCCCATTCCCGTTATTATTGTCAATTTTGGAATACGGCGTATTTACTAAACTGATACGTCGTATCCACCAAAACTGACTCGTATTTAGTTTGTTTAGTTTAGTTTAAATTAACCGTAGGTACCAAAATAGGAATGCACTTATTTTTCCTATATTTTATACAGGACCTCGAGAAATAAATATCAACGAATATTAGTGGAGAATTTATAAATCTGGAAATCCTAAATAGTTAGAGTCTTGAAACTTCAAGGAGACTGTTCAACACAATCTTGCTCATAAACGCAACTTGGAGAATCTACCGAGCAAATATCAGAGGAGTTTCTCATTCTAATTCTTTTTAAAATGTCAATGTGATGTCTAAAACGTTTCATAATTCAATAATGAAAGATAAAATGGTGTACAATGGGAATAATGTTGTAGGAGCCTTAATGAATGTGCATATATTTGTTAGAACCTTTTCTATTATGACTGACTTTGCAGTTTTGGAGGATATGGATGCTTATCGTGATGAAGGAATGGGCAATGTTATTTTTGGGGAACCATTCTTAAGAGAAGTTGGAATTTAAACAAAACGATTTGAAGGAAGGATTACCATTTAGTTTGTTTAGTTTAGTTTAAATTAATCGTAGGTACCAAGATATGAATGCACTTGTTTTTCCTATATTTTATACAGGACCTCGAGAAAGAAATATCGACGAATATTGGTAGAGAATTTACAAATCTAGAAATCTTAAAGTGTTGGAGTCTTGAAACTTCAAGGCGGCTGTTCAACACGAATTCTTGCCCAATAAACTCTACATGGAGAATCTACCTGAGACACATATCAAGGGAATTTCCTCTTCTAATTTCTTTTTAGATTCCGTTCTTTAATGTTATATATATACACTACAGAGGACGTTGTATAATTCAAATGGGGGGATGGAATTAGAATATTTTAATTGTCTATTTTTCACACTAAAATGCTTAAATTTTGGCACAAATTTAAAAACATTTAAAGCATGTTTTGTGAATCTTACATGATACTTAACAAATCACATTAAACCCTTGTTAGGATTATTGTGAGAATTTAATCCTTTCCGTTATAATTGTTTACCCAAATTTCACACAATTGATGAGCGTGCCGGTGATGGTTGTAGACTTTAGAACTTTGGCTTTGTATATCACTCGAGACAACAATTAATGTGTATTTGGATTTAATTAGAGTAACTTATTTTAATTGGTAAATCTTAGGATTACACCCAAATCGCCTTTACATGTTGCTTATTAACTAACTACACCGGTTAGTTAACCTCCTGTTTAAACCTTTTTTCACTCTCATCTTTAGAGTGATGATCCATAGAAAATCCGATGAGCCAATCTTTAGGAATTTACACCAACTAATTTGGTTTCGTTACACCCATACACCTTTAACCTACATTGTTAGATTAAGTTTAATTTACTGTTGCTAGTTGCTTAAAGTGTAAAGTTTGTATTTCTCGAGTCTTGTGTCATTTTCTATCTTTTAAAACACTCTTGGAATTTCTTACATGTATTGTCATCAGGAGACTCTTTACACTTTCCTTGATCACTAAATTTAGCACCTCCTATGTCCTCTTCTCATCTTTGAATATTCTCTAATTTCTCTCTTGCCATATATAATAAACAGTTGCAATCATAATAAGCTTGTCCACCACCCTTCCAAAACTATTTTTCATATGAATTCCTACAATATCATTACACAAATATTCCAATCTATCTTGAGTCCGCATTTTGTGTGATAATTTAACCACATCCTTCCATACCTTGTTTGAAAAATCACATTAGAGAAAAAATACTCATGAGAATCACCTCTCCTATTACAAAAGCCACACATCAGAGGCCCACCATTTTGCCATTTTCTATTTTTTCTTAAGTAAGCAGCTTTCTTGGAATAGCTAACCATAAAATAAAACCATGTATTGGAATTAACTACTTAAACCAAACCATATGATTCCATGTAACAACTGGGTAGTTGATGACATCAAATAACGTCTATTTTATAGCATTATTTATCCCATGTTATTAACCCATTTTGTATAGTTATTGCAAAGAATTGTTACTTAATTGTTTATATTTAAGAATTGCACTAATTATGAAGTAATTGGTGAAAAATAGCAAAAGGCGCGCATTCTGGAGCTTAAATGAAGATATTTTGAAGATTACTATTCTGAAGACCAATACGCCGTATCCATCAAGGAAGATACGGCGTATCTGTACTTGCATTCACCAAAGACCACAGAAGGATGAAGATAAATACGTCGTATCCAGAGAGACTCAATACGCCGTATTCAAGATATAGTATTTAAATATTCTGGAAGATATCAAGTGTGGTCCCTACTCCAAGAAATCCCCAATATGTTATATCTAACACTTGGATATGCCGTATCGAACCGACTTCCAGACATTATAAATAGAAAACTTAAAAACGAGTCTTCGGTGTGCTAAATCATATTCTCGACACCTAAACCATAAAAGTTGATTTTCAGAGGAGAAAAAGAGTAAAAGAGGTCGAGCAACGTTATCAATTCCATAGAAGACATCGTGTAGTTCCATATACTTTAGTAATCGTTCAGTTTTTGGTATCATTAGTTAACTCGGTTAGTTTACCTTGGCTAAATAATTACTCTTTTATTTATTATGACGTTTGAAGGCTAATACCTGCGTGTATTAGCCATTATTATGAAGATCTGAATGTTTGGTATTTGTTTATCTTGATTTCTTTATTTATCGTTGTATGCTTGTTTATGTTTATCAATTTATACTTGTTTACGCGCTTTTGTATGTGACCTATCATTCAACCGGATCTAGTGAAGCGGACCAAGTAGATCTAGAGTCCGGGATAGCTCTCCATATAGTGATTTATACATCTAGAATAATAGTTACACAAATATTGTCCTTCTAAGTCTGTGTCTAGGATACGTGGTATGTGCTTAAATACACATACCTTTTTCTCAATAAAACAAGCTTAAATGACCAAAAACGGACTTAAAATGCCAAATATATGCTTGTTTTGCGTTATGTACTGTGCAGGTAACAGATATTCACAAAAAGACAAAAACAAGGAAAAAACTAGACAAAACCAAGCACGGGATTGGAAAGAGCGTGGAAAACCGAAGCCAAAGGCGTACGCATCTTAGTGGGCCAACCAAACCCAAGTTAATGGGCCAAGTCAGTCCAATATGCCATCTATACTAAGCCTTTTATTAAAAGTCCAAACCCAAATCCATAAACCCGGCCCAAACCTAATGATCCCATTAGCCTTAACAATAACCCTGTTAAAACTTTACATCGTTAGTCCTCAAGGACTAACACTATCAGTCCCTAAACCTAACAACCCCTAACGCCCGTTACCCCTTAACCCCCAATTTTGATTTGTATTTTAATAAAGCCCGAAAAAGGCGGGAAACCCCAAAACAGGGCAAAACCCACCCCTTCCATGGTTCAAAACACTCTTATGCACTCTCATACGCGTCTTGACACATGCCAGTGCCACTTGGGCACATTCAAGCCTTCCTATTGGACGAAATGGCTAGTAAACAGATAAGAACAAGGTCAAAGGCGATTTTAATGGTGATTGGCTGAGATTGATGTTTTCCATAAATAATTTTGGAATGATTGGAAGATGATTGGTGGTTTTTACCTCAAGGATAAGCACAAGACTTCCCCTCACGGTTATAAATAGAGATGAGATCACTCAGTGAAAATCATCTAGTTTTAGGAGTAGTGTAGCTTATTGCTTATTTACAGCTTATTTTAATGTTTTCTTTCTTTTAAATATTGTCTTTTTACCTTTCAAGCATTGTAACTCAAGTTTATTCAATTAAAAATAAAGTTCTGGTTCTTTTTGTTATTACTGTTCTATGATCACTAAGCTTTTGGATGATAAGCTAAAAAGGGAAAGGCTTATTGGTGTTTATTGGCTTGTAGAATAAGCTCTCTAGAGCATGATTTGTCCTTGTTTGAGCAAAAAGATCAGTTAAGTTTTTCTATTTTCATTTTAAGCTTAATATTCTGATTTGCTTATTTTCTGCTCATTACTTCTCAATTGCTGCTTATTACTGCTTACTTAGTGCTTATTGTTGATTCATGTTGCTTTTTATTACTTAATATAGCCTGTGTATGATTTAGAAGTCATTAGTCTTTGTTTTGAACTTAAACTGTCATTAAATAGCTCTAAACTGCTTATGCTTATGCTTATTGATTTAGTGCTTATTTCTGAATCTTAATTGCTTATTTGTGCTTAAAAAGCCTAGTTCTTAACCTATTTTGAGGTTTCATAGCCTATTTAAATCTGTCATAGTTTAAAGAATGCTTTTTGAAATTTTAAAGGGGTGTTTGGCATAGCAGTATTAACCAAGTGTTAATACTGCTTGTGCACCTTTGGTTTTGATGTCTTTCCTTGATTAGCTTTAAATCTACCTTAGTGTTAGTTTTTATAAAGTTTTGAATTAGTTTTCATGAGTTTATGTCTAGGTTTGGCATATTCTCTAGTCTGTAAGATTTTAAAACTACAAATCTGTTGGAATCAATGATTTTTAGTTAAAAGCTTTTGAGTTATGTTTTTGAGTGTTAAAATTGGTTCATATGGTTTCATTTGAGTGAGTTTTTGAGTCTTCTTACTGTTTTATTACCTTATGCAAATTTTGAGTCAAAAGCTGTCAAAACCTTAAGTTTTATTTCCAAAGTTTTAAAAGCCATTTTTCAAGCTCAAATTTCAGTTAGCAAAAGCTTGTTTAAGGGTCTGCAATTGATAGTATAAGCTCTTGAGACATCTAGCTTTATCTGTTTTTCCTTTTTGAGTCTTTAAATCAGCTTTTGCTAGCTAAAAAATCACCTTAAAAAGTGCTTCATAGACTGTTTTAAGTAGCTTTTAGCCAATATAGCTTATTTGATTTTTAAGCTCTCAGCTTATTGGAAGTGCTTAAATTGTGTTTAGACTTGCTTTATAAGTTTGATTTAAGGTCTTAGTTGCTTATTCAGTTTAAGGTTTAGCTTATAGTAGCTCATGCTCAAATTTAGTTTTAAGAAATAAAAGCTTTAAGTTTTTAAGCCTTCTGTCCCTTCTATTTGCTTATTTCTGGCTTAATTATGCTTTTCATAAAAAGTCATTTCACAAAAAAGTCTTATTTTTAGCTTATTAAAAGTTTTGATAAAAAAAAGAAAAAAAAGTTTTTATAAAAAGGTAAGGCCACAGGTTTCGAACCTGTGACCTCACCCTTCATACACACACGCTCTAACATACACACCCTTAACCATCTGCGCCCTTGGGACTTTTTCATTAAGTCTCCCACTTACTTTCCTGTTATCACCCTTTTTACCTTTTAAGCTACCAGCTCTTTTGGGCTTATTTCTAGCTTATTTATAAGTAGTTTTCCAGAAGTCTTATTTTTCTTGCATTCTTCATAGCTTAAAGTATTTTCCTGCATTTTTCCAGAATTTTAATAATTAGTTTACTATTTTTTATAATATTTTTAGATTAAAAGTGTTTTTAATTCATAACAAATAAAATAAAAGTAAAAAAAATACAATTCTTTTTTCTAAAATTTTCTTTTATCATTTAGGACTTTTAAAAATTAAATTTGCTTTTCTAGGGTTAAAATTTGATGTTTTAAGTTTTTAAGTCGCGTTTTATATTCCCGTTAACGTTTTTTCGTGATTAATTTTTAAATGCTTTAGTTGTTTGCTTAATTTTACATGTTTTAGCGTTTTCATTAGTAGATATAGAATCCAAAATCAAAATCTTGAACTATTCAAAATCTCGATCACAAATTTCAACTCGAAGTTCAATTCACGCCTCGTTGGAACAAAAACGACCCGGGAAACGACTAGAAGGGGTTACTTTCGAAGTCGATACTTCCGGAATTATATTTTATTTGTGAGTTGGTTTATCGCTTGTTAAAAGTGATTTGCCGATTCGCCTATATTATATATATATATATATATATATATATATATATACTATTGACAACGATCAATTTTTGGCGCCGTTGCCGGGGAGGCTGTGTTACGAATTTCAAGTTATCGTTTGAAGATTGTTTTTTGAAGATCCTTCCTCGGAAGTTATTCTTGTTTTTGTGAATATTTTTGTATATAAAAAAATAAAAATACAAAGTAATCAAAAATCCAAAAAAATTAAAAACCAACAAAAGAAACCGTGATGTCAATTGTTAAAACGGCTCACCTTTAGATTACAAACTATAAGAGAGGTATAAGGAGGGTCGATCCGACGAACTTCGACCCGAAAGGAGAAGGTTTTTAATAGCTTCGCGCTTTCCCGCTCCTCCGCTTCTTTGTGCGTATTCTAGAGAGCTACCGTGGGCAATTTGACTTCCGGTTACCAAAAATATTATGTTTGTTTTTAATAAAAAAAATTCAAAAATATTCTTCATTATCTCCCAACTGTTTAATTCTCATGGAATCATCCGTCCAATTCATCTGTGTCTTCTGTGGAAGTCTGAGTGATGAATATGGATGTCCATGTTCTACTTGTAAGTTATGTGGGAACGACGCTCATTATGGTTACGATTGTCCATCACAAGTTCCGTTTGTTTACAATCAGGACCCGTGTTTCAATCAAAACCTTGATAATTTTCCACAAACTTCACCAAGTTTTCCACAGCAATATCTTTGTTGTGAAGACTGTGGGGGTCCTCATGCGACTTTTGAGTGTCAACCGATGAATCAAAATTTCTATCAGCCCAATTTTTGCTATAATTCTAATTCTTCTGGTTTTGACCAATTCCAACCCCCGCAATATCCCGTCGTTCATCAACCTTCGGAAGAAAAAAGTATCACAGAAATAATCGAGGAGCACTATAAGGGTATGCAAACAATGATGCTAAAAATGTTTGAAATTCATCGGCAAAAGCAAGCAGAGCAGAGAGAAGAAGAAAAGCGTAGTGCAGAAGAGCAGGCGGCTCAAGTTAGTCCTCAATATTGGAAGCCTCCCATTTGCTATGATGACGACGAGGAGTGTTCTATTCAAATGAGAGATTATTATAAGAATTCCCCTATAGCAATCGCATCCGACTCGCCAATTACGGACTCTCTCATAACGGAGGATGAGCATCTTGACACCATTCCGGAAATGGAATCGGACGAAGTAATAAAGTCTAGTGTTGAGGACCTTGTCCAAACCCCAAGTGAGTCTGAGGATTTATCCAACAATGAAAGTGAGTGTGATTTGCCTTTTTGTGATTATTCTCCCGATTTTAACAATGATTCTGAGATTTTCTCTAATCCTCTCTTCGATTCTAATGATGATTATAGCTCTAGTGATGACGAGTCATTTTCTGAGGAGGATGTTCCGGTAGAAAATTTTAAAATTTACTCGAACCCTCTTCTCGAATTTGATGAAGAAATCTTTTCTAATGAGATAAATCCGCTCTATAATGAGGTGTTAGAAGATCTCGATTCAATTCCACCGGGAATTGAAAATGATCACTTTAATGTTGAATCTGATTTAATAGAATCATTGCTTAATAAGGATACCGTGATAACATTCCCTAAGATTGATTTCCTTCTCGAGGAGTTCGCCGGTGAGCTCGCTCTTATCAATCCAATTCCACCGAGAATTGCTAAAACCAACTTTGATCCGAAGAAAGCTATTCGTCTTATTAAGAAGTTATTATATAAAAACTCATCTCCTCGCCCTCTAGAAGAGCTTAATTCTGAAAATGATTTTGAAAAGGAGAATAGTGGCAGTACCACTATTCATACAGATATTTCTCTTCCAGAGTATGAATCATTCGACGATGAGAGTGATTCTGCATCTGAGGTTTTTAACGATGATCTTGCTCACATCATATCTCCATCGGAGTATGAATATGTCTACGCTGACGATGAGTCCGATTCGGGAGATTTAACTACAGATGTGGTGGAAGATATTTCGGGAGATTCACCAAGAAAACTTCAAATATCTTATTAGGGCTTTAAAGCTCTCAAGATCAGTCATAATTTCTTTAATAAAAGCCCGATGATGATCTATGGACGGGACATGCCAATCTTGGATGTTTCGTATCTCCATTTCTATCCTCTTTGACCAACTCAAGTATGGGGGATCGAGTCAGGCTCAAGACTTTGTTAACAAAAATAAGCACTTCTCGGGAGGCAACCCATGTTTCTGTTTTCTGTCTATTTTCTAATATGTGTGACATGAGGGGGCTCGCCTTTTCCAATCTTGTGTTTTTGTTGTCTGTTATGATTTGTCAGGATTACCCAGATTATGAAGACTCTCGTGCTCGTGGTTTTGTCCAACGCTCACTCGAGCTTCATTCCTTTGCATGCTTATTTTAGGAATCCTATATCCTTGATATTATTGACTAATATTTAATATTTGGCATAATTAATAAACGACTTTAGATTTACGTGAGATTCCCTTTTATATTAGAAATATACATTGAAATTAGTATGAGAGGGGTGGCAACCCCCACATTGAGGACAATGTATCGTTCTAGTATGAGGGGGAAATCTATTAATTTGATCCCACTTTCATTTGTCTATGTCTTTTACGTAACCCCGTTTACCAAGAAAATACAAAAAAACATGATTTTATGCTAAAATTTTAAAAAAGTAAGTGTTTATCACAAATGTTGACTTTCCGCTGGTGAGAATAAGAATAATTTTTGACTTGACCGAGCATGTTGAGCTCTAGCTTACTCCCTTAACCTTTATAAATGTATAAGCTTTTGCTAGTCTTTTATACAAGAAGCTTTAAAATGCGAATTCTGGCCCAAAAGGCCAAGATTTTGCATGTTTCCATAAATGACTTTAAATATGCAAAGCTTAATTTTATTTGGCTAAGCATTCGCGGATCTTTTTATTAAAGATTTTAAATTTGCGAAGAACGAGAAATGATAGAGTTAAATATAAGTTGGAATGCTAAGCAAGGATTAGTTGGAAATCTTAAAAGCTCATAAGTGTAATTTGTGGCTTTTTCTCCCAGTAGCTTCTAAAATGACTAATAATACGTGCTCTTTTTGAAAGACAAGTTAGAGTTTTATCACTCTTAAAAGTCCGTTAAGATCAACGTTTTTAGAGTAAAAAGCTTTATCGATGAATTGATAAATAAGAGTTTTTGATCAAAATATGTTTTTATTTTCTAAAAAGAAATTTTCCCGGTATACTGTGTAAATATGAAATGTTGCACAAAAAAAATGAAAAAAATGATAAAACAATAAAATGAAAATGATGTGAAAAATGTTGCTAGTATATGTTGCTTAATAAATAAAGGGAAAATGACTTTTTCTAAAATTTAAACATTCTTTTGAACTTAAACTTGTTAATCCCTACAAAATTTTGAAACCGGACGTTTGTTAATTCTGATCAGTATTCTCTGTGGGGTGTCAAAAGCCTGGGCACTTGACCGATGAGGTCGGGAGGTTCCGAGAAGAAAGTCACTCTAAAGGAATTAACTTACCTACAATGTCTTGATTTTGGAGGAATTAGCTTGCTTTGAGTTATAAACGTACTAAGTTTTACGGAAAGTTTTTAGTAAAGGGTCCAAAAGTCAGAGAGTCTCGACAAATTATTCTCTGAGGGGTGTCAAAAGCCCGGTCACTTAGCCGACGAGGTTGGGATGTGCTGAGAAGAAATGTTGCTACATGGGACAATCTCACCTTTGAATTCATATAACTAAAAGTGGAACGTGAAACTTGGAAAGGTTATAACTATCTAAAAACGTGGGTTGGATGGTCAAAATTCAAACTGAGCACACACACCTTAATATATAATATATGTTGAGAGGAAAAGTTTTACACAAATTGCAAATCTGAAGTAACAATGATTTCATTTTTAAGCTTAGTTTGGGAATAAGTGAAAATACAAGGACGATGAATTTATCCTTCTTGGGCACCTTAGGATTGAGGTGTTTCTTATTCAGTGATCCTAAAAGTTATGATCAATAATGAAAGTCCAGCATGTTGTATATAATGAAAAATAAGAAAAATATGTGTGCAAGAAAGAAAATGGTAAAACGGGGAGTGTTTAAAAAACTAGTAATTTCTTAATCCCTTTTAATTTTACACTTTGCTACTTTTCAAGGTATTTAATTTAAGGGGGTTGAAATTTTTGGTTTTCTAAACATGGATTTATTTCATTGCGTGAGGACACAGCAATATTTTAGTATGAGGGGATTTGGTATGTGCTTAAATACACATACCTTTTTCTCAATAAAACAAGCTTAAATGACCAAAAACGGACTTAAAATGCCAAATATATGCTTGTTTTGCGTTGTGTACTGTGCAGGTATCGGATATCAACAAAAAGACAAAAACAAGGCAAAAACCAGACAAAACCGAGCACGAGATTGTAAAGAAAAGCCGGAGCCGAGGACATTTTGCAAACCGGCCCAAATAATAATAAAAAGAATCGGCCCAAGAAAGAAGCCCAAATAAGGACTTAACGACTGTTAGTCTCCATAGCAGAAACATATCACATCGTTAGTCCTCAAGCTATGACATCATTAGTCCCTACACTAACGCCCGTTACCCGCTTCATCTTCATTTGAAAATATAATAAAATATGAGCCAAAAATGGCGCATTGAGTGGTCAAGGTCAAAGCATTAATGTGCAGTTTCAAATTAAGGGATAAGTTTAAGCAATAAATGAGCGGTTTTAAGTTGATTGGTTATGATTAATTCTTTCCATAAGTAATTTTGGAAGGATTGAAGAAGATTGTTTGTCTTACCTCACATAGTGCACAAGACTCCCCTATAAATAGGGGATGATTTCATTCAAAGAAGATCATCTAGGAGTAGTGTAGCTCTGTTTTAAATTATTTTTACAGTTTTTAACGCTTTTTCTTATTCTACTTTTCCTGTAATTTACTTTTTTTGTAAGCAAATACTCTTCTCAAGTTTTGGATTCTTTTTTATTTGTATCAAAGATTGGTTCGATTGATTTTCGGTTGATGGCTGCTGATGTATCGAATGGCTGTGAATGGTTATCGATTGGGTTGGAGGTATAAGTCTAGGTTTTTTAGTCTTGGTGGTCGTCAACAGCAGGTTCTTTCGCATAATAGCTTTCCATCTTTTATTGTATTTTTGTTTCTCTAGTTTAGGATATATGCGCAGCTTTTCATTTTGATAATTCTTCATTACTGTGTCTTATTTTCGAACAGTTAGATGGTTTTAGGATAACAAGTAGCGGCATTTTGATTTTTTTGTCTTATTCGCAAAATTTAATTAATTAGATGAGAAGGAATGGAGAGATATGAGATACGGATCTTATTTTTATTTCGATTCACCTAGCGGTTCTCATCTCGTTTATTTTTGCACTTCATTAACCGGTATCTTATTCTCTTAGTCTCATTATTTTTAGTGCAATAATAGTTAAATGCCATGATTATTTTTGCCATTATTATTAGAGTTAAATTTTGATTTAGTTGCTTAATTTGTCGCGTTTCTTTAATTCCGTTATCGTTTTTTTTAATTTAGAATCATAATTGCCTTAATTGTTTAATTTACTTTATATGCTTTTAAATTTTGTTGGTAGAATTAGAAAAAAAAACAAACCAAAAATCTTTAAAATATTCAAAATCCCGATCACAAACTTTAACAAAAAGCTCAATTCACGCCTCGTTGGAACATTAACAACCCGGGAAACACAAGAAGGGGGGGAGGGGTTACTTTCGAAGTCGATACTTCCGGAATTATATTTTATTTGTGAGTTGGTTTATCGCTTGTTAAAAGTGATTTGCCAATTTACCTATATTATATATATACTATTGACTTCGATCATTTTTGGCGCCGTTGTCAGAGAGGCTGTGTTATGAATTTCAAGTTATCGTTTGAAGATTGTTTTTTAAATATCCTTCCTCAGAAGTTATTCTTGTTTTTGTGAATATTTTCTTATAAAAAAATATACAAAATATATATATATATATATATATATATATAATACATTAAATATATACATATATATATATATATATATATATATATAGATGATATAGATAATATATATACATAATATATCTATATAAAGACATATATATATAAACAAATATACATATATATTTTTTAATGCATATATACATATATATATATACAATTATACAAATAAAACATATAATATATATATACATATATACATATATATTATATATATATACATATATACAGAGATATATATAACAATATATACATAGATAATATATATATATATAATATATAACAGATAATATGGGCTAACTATGACTGGATAAATGAATTAATTGACAGGCGCCACCTCAAAGCTACATACAGCCACCAACTTCAATAAGTAAATAAGTACTCGATTTAAAATTTTTTGTTGATATTCAAATTATGTTAAAAAAAAAATAAAATTCCATGGCAAGATTTAACTCATGACCTATGATTAATATGCAACAACTTAACTACCCTAAACCAACTGGTCATGTTAATCATGGTGTTATACTATCAAAAACAATATAATAAGTACCATTAATTTTGATTCATTCCATGTTGACATTCCTAAATCCATACTACGTAGATATGTTACTTTTAAATCAAGAAAAGCCTAATAATACAAACCCTAATAGCCAAAATTATCTTCATTATCACAGAACACTAATATAGTCATAACATCGGCATAGGTTCAAAATACAAAAATCAACCTAATATTATTCATAAGCAATTGTGCATACGTTCATAATGACGAAAGAATGTTAATTGTTGTTACTTGAAAGCACAAGTCACTTCATGGTATAACTAAAATTTATAAGGTTCAAATTAAGGAGACGAATTTGTGGTGACTAAGCGAATTGTTATTGGTGATTGATGATTAATCATCGGTGGATTTTTCTTTTCAATCTGCCGTATATCAATTTACACTGAGGATATGGATTTATTTGATGGAGCATTATATTACATTGTTTTATGCTCGGATCTTATATTTGTTTCTATGTATATGTTGTAGAAAAAGGTTAGGAGTATTATTATTTGGTTTGTTTTTTCAAAGAGAAAGAATATAAAATATTGTTTTGTTCTATAAGACGATGATGTACTAACTGGTTAGTATTTAGAGGCATGCGTCATGAACTGGCTTAATATTTTTCATCTTGTTTCCTAACATGCTAGGCGTATCGCAAAGGCTTATGAGTGGGTAGAAGAAGTGTTGTGTCTAAGTCCAAACGTTTAAAAACTGGCAAAATTAATGGTGTTCATTCTATGGTAGCGATTATCTTCTCAAATCTAAATTGTTATGTACTATATCTCTTATTGTTACTAAATTTATCTATGTGGATTAATCTTGGTGCTTATTTAGTACAATTTAGCACACATTTTCATTATGGACCATGTTGAGATTGTATACAAACGTTACTATAGTTATTTTTAAACTGACTCGATAAAAATATAGGCTCCACCCCTACTAGCTATTGAATTGTTTGTAGATAAAAATATAGGTCACACTGGTTGTTACTGATTTTGTAGATGGACTTTTCATTTGGCTAATAACAGGTATAGCCGCAAATGGGATTGTTTATCATGATTCAAAAGGAATGGACATGGGTCATACTTGGTATCAATGAATATTTCTGTCATTCACAACATCCTTACGTTGGGCAGTTCATGACCGATAATTCACCAACATCCTTTTGTTGACAAATTTTACATGATATGCAATTGTCTTTTGGTGTGAAAGAATTTATGGTATCTCTCTACAATTCATTATCTAACATTCATATGCTTCTGTAAAAAAATGAAATACAAAGGACCTAATGTTTCATGTCTAAATAGGTGATTGCTCCTTAAAGTGCCAATGGAGTTATTCTTGATTCACAGGAGGCTAGCAAGCTCTTAAGTGCTGTTGCTATAGCCTTCTATGCAAGGTAAATAAGATTATCACTTCTTATCTGATAGCAATTTTTATTCAATTCTTTGATTTACTTTAACAATTAGAAACCCCATTAAATACGTTAATTGGTTTTGTGATTATTTGATTTGGGTTTTTAGATTGTAAATTCAGTATGAAGATTTAGAAGAAGAATTCATATTGCTTGGGTGAGTTTCTCTATCTTGAAAGATTTTTGTATAATTATTGTTTTTTAATTATTTGTTGTCTTCATTGACAGGTGCACCTCCGCGAGGAATCAACTAGAAGATCCAAACATGGCATTTTGTGAATTTCAATGCACATGCAAAGATCTGCTGAAAATCATCAATCTCCGCCAATTGTATTAGGAAAAAGGTGGAACCGCGGGTGACATGATGAAAACAATTTTTATTAAGCTAAAATAGCATGTTTCAATCATGTCGAGGTCTTTCGATAACGTCTCCTCCTTATTCATGCTTATCTTGGATTTTTTTGCAAATATTATAGGTGTTTAAGGCTTTGCTTGCAATTCGTATGACCGTTCTTTGTCTTTTGAGACTCTCGGGTATATAAAACCTTAACTTCAAGGATGAACATCTTCCATATAATAATCTTATCGCTAGCGTATGTTTCTCAAGCCTTATGATTAGAGCGCAATAACATGATAAAGAGTTTTTTTTTGTAAAAAGTCTCTTGAGGCCGTTATTGGCCATAGTATAAAAATGAAAATAAGATAAAGGGTGGATGTAACTTATTAGAGAACTCGGTAAGGAATATTACTCAATCTTCACAAAACTATGCTGGGTTGGAAGATATTTTCTTAGTAACCATATAACCATATGAATGCACCAAAAATATAAAACGGTGATAACGACAATAACCAAACACAAACAAAAAGAACAAAACATCACAAAAAAACTTAATTGAACAGATGAAAATACAGCCATACCAATTGGACTCCACACTCGGAATAATTAACCCAAACACACACGCACCTCCCTCTTATCAAAACAAATTCCAAAAGCGAACCCGCCCGTTGGGCGGGTTACGTAGCTAGTATATATATATATATATATATATATATATTATTTAGATTATAGATAATATATATATATATATATATATAATATATATATATATATAATATATATTTTGTAAGTAACTAATTCCAAAAAAAAATTACAAAAAACAACAAAGAAATCGAGTGTCATACGTTTAATCGCTCAACTCCCTTTATTTAACAAACTATAAGTGAGGTATAAGGAGGGTTGATCCAAAGAACTTCGACCCGAAAGGAAAATGTTTTTAAAATGCCTCGTGCTTACCCGCTCCTTCGCTTTTTTGTGCGTTTTTCTAGAGAGCTACCGTGTGCAATTTGACTTTCGGTTACCAAAAATATTGTGTTTGTTTTTAATAAAAAAATAAAAAAATAAAAAATAAAAAATAAAAAAAATAAAAAATAAATTTCTCAAAAATATTCTTCTTTATCTCCCAATGGTTTAATTCTCATGGAATCATCCGACCAATTCATCTGTTTCTTCTGTGGAATTCTGAGTGATGAATATAGATGTCCATGTTCTACTTGTGAGTTATGTGGGAACGACGCTCATTATGTTTACGATTGTCCATCACAAGTTCCGTTTGTTTACAATCAAGACCCGTGTTTCAATCAAAACCTTGATAATTTTCCACAAACTTCACCAAGTTTTCCACAGCAATATCTTTGTTGTGAAAACTGCGAGGGTCCTCATGAGAATTTTCAGTGTCAACCGATGAACCAAAATTTCTACGACCCAATTTTTGCAATAATTCCAAATCTTCGCTGTGTTTACTAATTCCAACCCCGCAGTATCCCGTCATCATAACCCTTGGTGTAATTCTATTTCTTTCGGTTTAGACCAATTCCAACCCTCGCAGTTTCCCGTCATTCATCAACCTCGTCAAGAAACGAACACGGAAATATTGAAAGCTAGAGAAAACCTAATGGAAGCTATTCAAGCCTTTTTAAAGAAGTATGATCATATACCTCCTAGAGAAAAGTGTATGGCTTTATTGCTAGCTGAGGAGAGGTTTCTTAAAGTTAAGCAAGCTTTGGAAGAAGGGCAAAATCAATCAGACAATGTACAAGAATTGTTACTTAAACTTAATGATTTGCAAATTCTTAATAAAATGCAACTAAAACAAGAAGAGCAGACATCTAAAATTTATACTCCATATTGGAAGTGTCCTATTTTCGATGATGATGATGACGAGGAGTATACTATTCAAGTGAGGGAATATTATAAGAATTCCCATGTTGCAATCACACCCGACTTACCGATTACGGGCTCTCTCATAATGGAGGATGAGCATCTTAACACTATTCCGGAAACGGAATCGGACGAAAAAAATAAGTCTAGTGTTAAGGACCTTAACCTAACCCCAAGTAAGTCCGAGGATTTATTCGATATTGAAAGATAGTGTGATATGCCCGTTTGTGATGATTTTACGACTTTTTCTAATCATCTCTTTGATTCTAATGACGATTTTACCTCTAGTGATGACGAGTCACTTTCTGATTAGGACGTTCCGAAAGAAAATTTCAAAATTTATTCAAACCCTCTTTTTGATGAAGAAATCATTTCTACTAAGATAGATCCGCATCACTTTAATGTTGAATCTGATTTAATAGAATCATTGCTTAATAAAGATACCGTGATAACTTCCCCTAAGATTGATTTCCTTCTCGAGGAGTTTGCCGATGAGCTCGCTCTTATCAATCCAATTACACCGGGAATTGCTGAAACCAACTTTAATCCGAAGGAAGATATTCGTCTTATTAAGAAGTTATTATATGATAATTCATCTCCTCGGCCTCCGGAAGAACTTAATTCTGAAATTTCTGATGCCATAATTGAATCTTTCTCCTCATCTCCTATCCCCGTGAAGGATAGTGACTCTATTATGGAGGAGATTGATATATTTCTTGTTGTGGATGACTCGATACCACCGGGTATTGATAGCGACGGCTATGACTCTGAAAAGGATAATCCTTTTCTTGAGTATGAGCCCGATCCGGGCGAGTTGACTAGAGTTGTTGTGGAAGATATTTTTGGAGAACCTAGAGTTCATATGCCTAATGTTTTACCCACCCATCCTACCCTTTGTCAGGATTTGGACTTCACTCTTTCTACCGATTTCAGCGGATCCGATCTTGTAGTTTCTTTTCCTTCCAGAAATAGAAACAAGACTTTCGATCTGGGAATATCTATTGAAGTCCAATCCAAGAGATTTCTATCACTAAATAAATTTTCTATCTCATTCATCAGTGATCCTCTTTCTCCAGTGCTTGAAACTTTGCTTCCATTTTCATCCGAAATTGAGGACAAAGTTTTCAATCCTAGAATTCTTGTTTCAAAAGAGGAGAAATCTCCTCATCTCTTATCTCATCGGGGCTTTAAAGCTTTCAAGATCATTCATAATTTCCTTAATGAAAGCCCGATGATGATCTATGGAGGGGACATTCCTATTGTTCCTGTACTTTTGATTTTTATCTCTCCTTGACAAGATCAAGTCATGGGGATCGAAGTCAGGCTCAAGACGCGTTAAACAAAAATGATAGTGTGAAATGTGGGGGTTCGCCTTTGTGTCAATCTTGTGTTTTTGTTGTCTGTGATGATTTGTAAGATTACCCTGATTATGAAAACTTTAGTGCTTGTGGTTTTGTTCAACGTAATGTGTATGTGCCTTAATTACACATACCTTTTGCCTATAAAAAAACGCTGCCGGGAATAAACTAACAAAATATACAAAATACATTATATTTGTGTGTTTTGTGAATTTTTGATTGTCATGTAACAGAAATTCACTAAAGGTCAAAATCAAGCCAGTACGGACAAAAACCAAGTACGGGAATAGATAAGAGCGTGGAAAAGTCAAAAAGATAAAGGTAAAGTCAAACTAAAAGTCAACTAAGTCAGAGTACAGTCAAATACGAAGACAAAACTGAAGAATACTTAATGGGCATACCTGCACCACCATCTAAGGGCCAGGTCAGCCCATTTATTTAAGGTTATTACATGAAGAGCCCATAAAATAATGGTTAATTGGGCCCTTGCCTTTTAAAACTTATAACAAGCCAAACACCTAAACAAGGCCCAATAACCAAATATGTTAACACCATTAGTCCCCAAGGACTGCTGGTTGCATGGAGTATACAACTTAGGGACTGAAGTTGTTAAATACCAAAAACATTGACACCAAAAAGGAGATCCTGTGTAACACAACTATACGAGATAAGGGACAAAACTGCCAATCATAAATAACTTTCATAAAACCCATTCCCGCCAATTTTACTGTTGCATTTCTAACCTACACCCAAAAAACCTGTACCCTACTCCCCCAAAACAAAAATATCATTTTCCCTTACCCCATTCAACATTACAAAAACCCACCATGGCATCCTTAGCCTTTCTCATTCGGTCCAAAGCGATTCTAGTAGATGTTCATTCGTCCAAAGGATAAAGATAAGAATTCAAGGGCTAAGATGCTAGGACTTGGTGAGCACTCAAAATGAAGGGCTATGATGACTTGGAGACTACTCTCACACAACAAACACACCTCACGAACGTCTCACAAAAGAAACACACTTCAAAGGCCAATACCCTTAGTGTTTCTCTATATATAGGATCATTGTAAGCCTTTCAAAGGCATCTAGTTATTACTTTTTAGCTTATTTAGTTAACTTTTAGCCTGTTGTCTTTAAAATTCAAGCATTGTAACTGTTTTTAAGAATTAATGAAAAGCTGAGGTTTTATGTTTAAATTCTATGTTTTCTTTAATGTTCATGTTTCATTGTTTTAAAAGTATTTTATAATCCTTTATAAGCTCTAAATTACTTATTTAAGTTGTTTACTTAAGCACTATAAACTGTTCCATAGTTTATAGTGTTTAAGCCTTTTTCTCTCAAAATTACTCAAAAAGCTCTATCGGAAGATAAGCCAGATTTGGAAGGGCTTATATGGTTATACTAGCCTGTTTTCAAACAAACTAGAGCTTGTAGATCAGCTTATTGTAAGCTTATTTGTCCTATTTTCAGCAAGGGCGTTTGTAAGTTTTTATTTTCCAAGAATTTGCTTATTAACTATTGGCTTCTTTTACTGTTGATTTATTGCTTATTTTCTGCTTATTTCTCTCTTATTTTTCTTTTGAATATGTTTTGATCATGTTTTATGCTTAGTAGTTTAAATCTTAGTTTTAAGTGTTTAAGTCTAAAATCAGTTGAAAATCTTAAAAAAGTAGCATTAGCTTTTAGCTTGTTGTTCTAGCTTATTTGAATGTTTAAATCTGTTCATTAGGTGTAATATTAGCTTAAAAATATCTGGTATTTAAAGTTTTAAGTTTAAAACTCAGTTTAACAAGTTTAAAATGAAATTTAGGAAGTAAAAGGGGTGTTTGGGTTAAGAGGCATAAAGGGTCAAATTGTGTTTAAAAACTGTTTGGGTCACTAAGCTAACTTTAGCAAGCATTTTCTAAGTCATTTTAATCTGTTTTTAAAGGTTTTAAAGTTTATAAGTGAGTTTTAAGGTTTTGCTTATAAGTTGTTTAATTCTGTGGTCTTAAAACAGTTTGGTATAGCTTATTTGATTAGGACTTTGAAATTAGCTTTTAAATGTTGTTTTGGTATTGTTTATGTTGTCAATATGCAGTAGTAACAAGTTTTTATTAAGTGCATTTTCATTTGTGGGTTTAGTCTAAATCTGTCAATTCTTGTTTTAAGTTTCAAAAAACCAATTTTCATTTTAAAATTTATATAAGTTAAAGTAGGTTGTAGATCTTGAAATTTATTTTATAAGTAGTTTGTGGTATGAACTTTATCTGTTTTAGCTTATTTTGTACTTAGAACTTATTTTACTAGCTTATTTTTAGGGCTGCAAAAGCCAATTTGTCTTTTACAAAACCTTTGAAAAAAACCAAAAATATTGTGTAAACAGCTTTTTCACTTAGCTTTTTCATGGCTTATCTGAATTTCAAAATGATTTTTGTTTGCTGATTATTGTAGCTTGTAGGATAATCTTTTGAGTGTTATAAGCCTCTAAGCCATAAGGATTCATTAACTAGCTTAAAAATAAGCTAGAAAAGTGTCCCTAGGGCTGTTTGGTTAGTAGTTTTTGGCCAATTTTGCTTATTAGCTTATTTGAGCGTTTTTAGCTTTTTTGATTTAGGTTAGAGATTATTTAAGTTTTTTAGTACTTTTAGTTTAGAAATTTAAGTTAAAAGCCTTTTGGTAATTCTGTCATTTT
>BQNB010115717.1:0-21506 GCA_026074375.1 Tanacetum coccineum
GGCTCTTTGGTTCTTGTCTTTCAGTGGTTTTAGACATTCTCCAATGAGATGATTCGGGTTGCCGCATCTAAAACATTTTCTATCACTTTTACCGTTCTTGTCATCATGGTTTCTTTTATACGTCTTTTTGTCGTTCCGAGGTTGTCTCGGGAATCTACCTCTTCTCTTAAAGAACTTCTTGAAATCTCTTACCGCTATGGCGTACTCTTCGTCTTCACTACCGAAAGTCGAACACTCTTTATCACTAGATTCTTTCTTAGCCTTTAAAGCAAGAGATTTCCTTTCAACTTTTGCTTTGACTATTTCGGAATCTTTCTTGATGATCATCTCATGGACTTTGAGGTTTCCAATGAGCTCATCATGATGTCAAGTCTTTCGACTCTTCAATAGCCGTGACTTTTGCTCCCCATTTAGGATGTAGAGCCCTAAGAAACTTCCTTATGTAGTTCTTACTAGAATAACCTTCATCAAGAGCTTTAAGACTAGTAATAATAGTATTAAATCTAGCAAAAGCACTATCTATAGATTCGTCTTCAAAAATGACGAATTGTTCATATTGTTGAACCAAAAGGTCGATCTTATTATCTTTGACTTGGCTATTACCTTGATGGGTGATTAGCAAAGTTTTCCAAATTTCTTTTGCCGTATTGCTCTTGATACCAATTGTAGGAAACTAGAAGAGGGGTTGAATAGTTTACCGGTTAATTATTATTTTTAAATCTTTACTTGATTAGAGGAAGAATGGAGGAAGAAAGAATTAATCACTTGAAACAAGATCAAGGTATGTTAGTGATCAAGATATGTGTTTTCGAAAGAAAGAAAGAAGAGAGAAAAATAGATCTGAAAAAATTCGTGGCAAGAGGTTCTGTTTTTCAGATGGGGTGGCCCATTATTTATAGGGACAAAAAATATAGTCGTTGCTGACGGCGGTCCCTTATATATAAGGGGGTCGCCAGGCCTATAAGGGGGCCGTCGTAGACTACGCTCCCTTTTTTGTCCTTTTGTGGTGAAGGCTGTATCTGATTTAGAAACCTTTCATTTTGGGGGGAAATTTGAATTTCAAATTTTATGTTATTAATAAAACATTTCTTTTAATGAATAAATATTTTGTTTTTATATTTTTATAAAAACACTTTTGTAAAAATGTAAGGTTTAGGAAAGAAAAATTATTTTCTTGATCATTAATCATGTTTATTGATTTGTTTATCCATACCTTAAGTGATTAATCTTAAAAATAGAATTTTATGATTAGTAATTTATAAACGTTTAATTTTATCTTAAACGTTTTCACATTTTGTCATTATCAAAACATCGAGAGGTCAAAAAATATAAATAACGTTTTTATACATTATTTGTATTAACAGATATTCGTTTAATATTCCGTTGATTTGCTATCCGTAATCATGACTCGTTTGATGTTGACAATCCGTTTGATTTGATATTCGCAATTATGTTTCTGTTGATCCTTGTTTAAATATGAGATTAGATTCGTTATTTGATTCGATTATCAGTATCTTGTTCACTTATATCTTTTGCCTAAATCTTGCCCGAGCTATTTGTATCTAGTCATGGAGGTATCATGACCATGTCATTGATGCACCAATGGCATGACACTATCTGTGGTGGTGTGATTAGTCCACGGCGTTCCCTTTTGTATATGCACTTGTTATGATTTGATTATATATGTTCGTACACTCGCCATAGTGCTTGTGTATATGGATATGACTTTGTTTTGCAGGGAGCGTATGGATGCATCCTAGGTACTTTGTTCCGTTCAGTTCAGGTGAATGGTTGTGTTTGTGCAATACACCACATTTCACATTTGGTAGGGTACATCTGGAGTCTGCAGCTCCCATGTACAATTTGATATGATATGATATGATACGATGTATGTTGGATTATTTAGTCTAAGCGTGTGGCATGCTTTAGACTTTTGTTTCGAGCTCGTGGGCACTCCATTGTTATCCCTAAATTCTTATTTGTTGCTCTATATATCCTTTGTTCTGCAAGTTCTCGTGATCCGTTTCGTTCATTCCTTCGTTTTATTACCGTTACTATTATTATATCTGTTCACTGAGCGTTATCTCATCCGCGTTTTCTTTTCCCGCGGCAGGTACTAAGCGGGAAGCTGGGATTTAAGTGTTGAGAGTAGGAAGCTCTTAGAGGACCGACCCTTGATAGATTCCCTTTCGATTTGGATTCATGTTTTAAGACCTTTTCGTTTGAAGATTTCTTCTATTTAGACTTTGTTTGAAGTTTAATACTTTTGGAGGTCATTTTGTTTCATGACTTGGTATTTTTTATTTAATAAACTCTTCCGCTTGCGTTTATATATTCTGATATGACACCATAACGTAACTTTATCAGAGCGGGATGTTACAATTATGGTATCAGAGCCATTTCGACCTGTAAAACCTAGGTTATGACCTGTGAGGATTGGGTAGACGTTAGATTTCCTTTTGATATGATCGCTTCCTTTCGTATTTTGATCTTAACTTTAAATTGTCTTCGCTGTTTTATTCGTTGACCGAGTATTTTCTTCGACTAAGGATCAGACAGCTAACTCTTCACGTACCGTTTCGGGAACTCTCTTTTTTTTCAGCAACAATCCAACTAAGTTGGCTTTGTAGTTTTTGGTAAACTACCAGCCATAAACGTATTTCGATTTTCCTTTACCAAGCCATTTGCTCTGGGGTTGTCACTCTTTTATTTCAAAAATAGGTGAGTTTTATAACCAACAGATTTTTGGTAAACTTCAACCATCAACGAAATTGATTTGTCTTTACCTAAATAGCGGTGCTTTGGACTAGCACAGCTTCATATACCCTAACATGGTGCATTTGATAAACATAAAAGTTTTTAGCAAACTATCAGATATCAACAAAAAAAATAAATTTAAAAAAAATTTTTGAGTAGTCTTTACCAAGAACTGTTAGATCTTGGACTAGCCAACACTTCAACCATGAAGCACAAGGTGAGTGAGAACCCTACAATTTTTAGGTAAATTGTCAACTAATGGATTTGAGAATCTTTACCACAAAAGCCGTTTGCTATGGACTGCCAGTTCTTATTCCTATTTAAGCATGGTGAACTGATGCCATTTGTTGTGTTGGATGTTAGCGCAACACTCAAAACCCTTCTCATCTCATTTACAGCATCACTCTTCATCAATCTGTTGCTTAATAAATCTGATCAAATCAAGTGCAGCAGTACTTTCTCTTTCAACTTCCAATCTAAGATCAAGCATCCTTTGCAATAAATCCTTGGAAAGAGGATATCTTCTTTCAACTAACATATTGATGAATGTCCCATCTATAAGTTCTAGTATGTAAACTCCACAAGCTTCATACAATCTCTAAGTAACAATCTCCCAATCTTGTTGATCATCCCAGAAATCACTTTAATCATTTTCTTCTTGTGAGGATTCCATCATTATCTTTAAATCTCCTCAAAGAATCAACTCAATTCCTTCTAGTGTAATTTCTGAGTACTGCTCCATCACCAAATCATACAAGTGAAATAAATCTTGTATATCAAATATATGTAGTACCTCCAATAGACAGTTGAATGCTCTGAAGTTCCCATTTGCTCTGTAGATAACAAGATAGTCTCTATCTGGTGACGATACCTAGTTCAATCTAGCAATGACAGATTTTCTCTCCATTATTTCACTATCCATTGTACCTTCAAATGTAACAATCTTCAAACACTTTCTGTGCTCATCATCATAATCAACATCTGATTATGGTCTTTTCCTTTTCCTAGCAAGCATCTTTATATGACCACCCTTCCTTTTCTTTGTACCCTACTTTGTCACATCTACCTTAGCAGGTACCTTTGCTGTGTCTTCTTTCTTTGAAGTTTCTTTAGCAACCCTCTTCTTTAAAATTTTCTGATCAGGGACTTTTTAACTCCCTTCCATGATCTCATAATCCTCCTTCATCCTCAGTGAACAACAGCATAAACTTCATCAAACCTTTTCACTTTCCTCATATATAGCTTGTAAGTCTTCAAGTTGTTTCTTTAGTGTCTGAGTGTTTTCTTGTTTCCCAACATGTTTCAAATAAGCATCATTTGCTATCCTTGAACTGAGTGTCTTGTAGTAGGTTATTTCGTATTGTAATAGCCTCTTTGTTCTGCAAGAAAACCTTTCTTTGAGCTGCAATTAGTATCATTAAGGAAACTTTGCTCTCTCTTCCACAGTGAACTGCTCTCCTCTGTTCATCTTGAAGTTAGAGCTAGAAGTCTATCAGCTTCAATTCTTGCTTGGATAAAATCATACTCATTTGAAAGGGCAGTCTTTATAGCTTCTTTTTCAGCTAGCTTTTTAAATTCTTCTTCTGCTTCCCAATCTTCTTGTACCTTTCTAGCCATCTATTCATCCCTAGCAAGTTGATTAAACTTCTTTTCAGCTTCAAGAATACCTTAAGATTCAGTATCAGAACTTCATCTCCTCCTTCAAATTTCTTTTCCATTTATCTTTTGGATCAATTCTTTGAAGATGCTTAATGTCAAAGTAATGATCTGGTTGTAAGTAGGCCAGGTCTCATCAGTCTCCTCAACATCCTTAGTTCAAATCCCTTTCTCTTTTTCTTCGTTGAAACTACTTTAGCTTGACTCATGTTGAGAAGAACTTGGCAAGTATTTCCTCATCTCCAAAAATTGTAGGAGTAGGTTTCTAGTTGTTGGATAGCACTTCTCCTTTAGTTTGATCATCAAGACCCTTATTCTGGTCTGTCGTACTAACTTCTTCCTTGTTAGTACTAACTCTTGATCTGTCAGTAATAACATTTGATATGTTAAGGTACAAACCTTTTCGCTTTCAGTACGAACTATAACTACATCTTCAGTACTAACTTCCTTTTCTTCCCTTTCTTTCTCTTCATGCACCACAAATCTTGACCTCCCCATATCTTGAGCATTCTCAGTATCCATAAAATCCAACGTATCATCAACATAGCCTCATCATACAATGATCTTATGACGAAGGTTAGACCTTTGCGTTTCCTCCTCCTGTTTGGGACATAACTCCTTTGCAGTCCTCACTGTTTCTTCAAGGACTTCTTCCGTGCCAATGCTTTGCTTCAAGAAACACTCTTCACCAACTACTTGTGGTGTGTGATAACAGGTTTGGCTTTCTTCTTAATCTTTTTGATCTGTGCCTTTAAGTGTTTTATTTCCTTGGCTTGATCTGTAACCTGTGTATACAAGGAGATACAAAGATCATACACACGTTGGAGTGTCATGTCACCCTCATTCCCTGAAAGGGATTTATCACTGGATGACTAACCTCCATGATTCCCACCAGAACTCTCTGGAATAGAATCAGGAATATGAGTAGAAGGTAAAGGTCTAGGGGATGGGTCAGACTGAGGCTCAACACTGGCTTCACTTGGGTGAGGAGGAAAGGGTGTAGGTTGTGGTTCAGATGGTCTTTTTGAAGTGGCACCCTCATCCTCAGTTGGTTGTACCAACATAGAAGCAAATAAAGGTGTGACTTTCCCTGAAAAATGTTTACCCTTTTTAACCATAAAGGAGAAAACTTTACTTGTTAAAGCATTTACAGGAAAATGGTCTAAAGGCACTGGCACATTCATTAGCTATTTATCTAATAAGATTGAAATGAACCTTGGATACATAACAAACTGTTTCTTTGCATCTAAGTTCCATATGCATACCACAAGAATTAATTTAGAAAAATTATATTTCTGATTAGATGTTAAGCAAATTTACAGCAGAGGCAATGTTAGTGGGAATTTTGATTCCCACAGAGTGCTTTTATGAACTAATACAATGATTCATTGTATGAAAAAGAAATCTCCATTGGGGTAAACCAAAGCTTTGTTAAATGTTAGAACTAGTTAAATCCCCTCCTCATAACCCAATGAAGCTGAATAGCATCAAATATAGCCTGATTTGTAAAGAATCTATCCCATCAGCATCATCAAAAAGAAGATCACTTCTTATGATGTGCTTCAAGATAACACAGGCTTGCCAGCATACTTTGCAGAAATAGACCTCTAACATTGTTGATTATTTTGGATTATTACAGACGAGTCCCAAAACTGTTCAACGAAATGTAAAGTATGAGCAACTGGACTACAGTGACGAGCATTGTGAAGTGGATGCTTCACGTCAAGAAAGTCCAATATCCTCCTGAAACTTATTGCAGTCCCAGCAATCATTTCCCAATATGCGACCATGTTATGTTTAAGGCAGATTCAAAAACAACCATGGAATAGCGAGATCTGTCGGGTGATGAGGAGGTGAAGGGCTTGAATGAAAGAAGATATTTAAGAGAGATTACATGAGTGAACTATGCAATTGAGATGGGTTTATATAGGTTTAGCAAACCTAAAATCAAAGAAACTATTTCAATTTACAGACTTATAAAACCCTTATGCGGTAATTTCTTCAACGTCGATAGCGTACTTATTTTGCCCAACGGTACTGCTAAATTCGCCAACCTAAAGAATGAACAAGTTTGTCAACTGCAATGCTTCAAGCCCGTATTTATCTCTTCCGCAATGACTCTTAATAAAAAACCGCAATTAACTTCTGAAAAATGTGTCGACTGATGTCGAAAATGTCTATTGCACACTGAACAACTATCTACTATACAACAAATCCATATTGCTCCCCTTAACTAATTGCAGCTTTGGATTGATCATTGCCATATTGTAACCAACCAAGAACGAAACCTTGCTTACATCAAATGCCTTGGTTAGAAGATTACTACATTGTCCATTCAGTGAGTATAGTGTTAAGCACATAAGATAAAACTTTTCTTCGTACATAACATCCCCTTTATGAGTGTTGCCTAATGGCTATGATGCATTTGTATGGTGAGTGATATACTGGGATTCTTTACAATGCGTATGGTACTTCATTATCAATAGTAGACTCCTTTTGGGTGTGTCATGAAATATGATGAACCCCATGATCTAACATTTGATTTTAGATCCATAAAACTTTTGCCCATGAGTACATATAATTTGCAGCAGCAACTTACGTAGGCCTCTTATAGGTAGAAGTAGCCCCAAATGTCTCTTTTTGTATTAGCCCAAGAAAAATAAAGTCTCCTGCCAAGAAATTGACAACCTCCTGTTTATGATTTTCCGGTCAAGATTTGCTCCCAGCATAGTCACTATCTGAATAGGCATCCTAGGTCAAATGAAGTGAGTAGGAACCTCTAGATACGCAAGGAGGGCCCCGGGATATTGGTTTGGGCCCTGTTAGAGGAAGACCTAAAGATTCTCTAATAGCACTTAGATGGGAGGATTTTAGAGTTACCTGAAACCTAGAACAAGCACAGACTGCAAACATAATACCAGGCCTAGAAGTAGTCAAGTACATTAAAGAACCAAATCAAGAGCATCTATAAGAGAAGTACATTCCACATCACTTAGCTTCCTCATCCTTAGACCAAAAGGCTCGGTGGGTCTAATTGGTGTACTATCAGTCCTAACCCGTAACAAAATCAAAGCGTCTATTAAGCGGATTTCTGCAACATATTTATTTTTCATCCCTGACTTATAAAGATACCAATCTTCTTTCTTTTGACTGTAATCCAAAAAAGAAGGTGAGCTCTCCCATAGGAAACGTCATATGAAATCTACTACTTCATGCTAATGCCTCAAATTCATACCCACCATAAGACTTCTTGGAACCAAAAATCCTATTTAAATCCACATAAACTTGTACTACATATGATATCATGTTTGTCTTCTTCAATGAAAAAAGGTACCTGCAATAGATCACTGACTTCTTGATTACGTGTGAATCCATTCTCCTATCAGGCGAAGAAAGTGTAGAAAGAAGGTAGCATACGCAGCTTTGGGGAGGAGGCTTGGGTGTAACCATAGAGAAGCTTTCTCTACTTTGAAGACCTGGCTTCAGGATAACTAAGGCTTTTATAGTAAAACCTGAGAGTTGTTTGCGACACATGGGATACACCTCCTTATCAATTTTGCCGATACAGGAAGGCACTTTAGTCATCACCATCTAATAGTCTATGAATCCCAGCATGGTAGGAAAGCAAAGGCTAAAATATCCGAATGTCTTTCAAATCCTGGCCCAGCAGGAGCAAAACCGTCAACATAATCTATCCTCGTATTACCTCTGCCTATGTCCCCTAGCAACTAACCTTGCCATATATTCTAACCATAAGTCCTCTTCATATCCTTCTTATTTTCAGTAAACCCATTTTGTTCGCCATGCCTATATTCCATAAGGCAAAATCTACAAGAATCCAAACTTTCTTAGATCCTTGAATTGTAGCAGTTCCTTCCTCCTAGCATCAACCCACTTTCATTCTATCAAGTGCTTCAAAGAACTATCTTGGTTTCATTTAGAGACAAAAACAAGCAAATAAACAAATGCTGGAAAAGTCGCTTATGATATTTTCTCCTTTGCTTTTAATAAATCCTTACAAAGAGCATGGGCTCTAGAACTTTTGGACACTTAGCTCCTTGTTTAAACTAGATTGTGGATTCCAAGAATTAGAGTTGAGAGATGGATGAGTAAATCCATGATGAGGAATAGGACTAGACATTCACGAACCGGATTTGCTAACTTTGTGACGTCATGGCCACTGCAACCCTCATCCATCCAATAAATGAATTGGTAAAAATACCATCAGTAGGATTTGCATAAATTTCCTCAAGTGCATGTATTTCTGAATCATCTTGTTCAACATTGGTTAGATCAGTGAAGGATAGTCCATCATAAGAACTGGCAGTACTAACTGGAGAGGCTAGCAGTAATTACTATGTAGTACTTCTAGCTTTATAGCACAGCCTGCGGTGAAGGGAGAGCCAATCCTCAGGTTCCTTGGGCAAAACTCCTTTCCTAAGAGCTTCAGGCTGCAACATTAGCATCATGTTACTTTGGTCTTATTAAGGTCTTTCCAGCGTCGTCCAAAAAGACTTGTGTCTCGCTTATCTACTTGGCAAGCAATCAGATGCTGGGAGGTTCATTATCATTGCTTATTAACTAATGAGACTGGTTTAAGTATAAAAAAAAACCATAGATTGGCAGTAACAAAGTAGTATATGCCTGAGGCTGAGGTATTCAGCTTCTTTTTTAAGAACACCTTTGAGCATCTCATATTTATCTTAATTGGTACCGTGCAATTGGCTATTGAGGGCCCCATGTGGGACCTGTGCAAGGTGGTATTGGTAATAGCTGATTCTCTGATCTTAACAGGGTTGATAATTAAATCATAGGACGCTCAGAGGAATGGAGTAGATCAAGTGAACAAACAGCCAAGTTTTTAGTCCCTTTCTTTGGCAACACTTGTTTCTTCTCGCTAAAAAAGTGTGTGAGTGATGCGAGAGTGTTCTTACTGGTAATCGCTCTCTGGTTGGTTTCTAAAATAGTATCCGCCTGATAAAGCCTGAATCTAGGTTTTATGCGAGAATACCACTGAAAAAACCCGTGTCAGCGTAATTTCCCCCCAAACTTGCGCGCAGAGTGGGGGTACCACTGGTGTATGTAGTCACGAGATGGTTGGTTCAAGAGGTAGGCGTAATGGTTATTGATCAATATGGGCGTGTGGTTTTTTGGCAGTTTGGTGATTGAGTTACACTTTTTATCCTGAGGTGACACAGTTTTATCAATGATTTGAGGTGTATCTATCCGTTGAGGCTTATGGTCATCTGTAAGTACCCAATTTAAGTTGACAATAAGCAAAGCAGTACTAAAACATACACATGCTGTTGTCAGTCCCCGAAAAATGGTGTGTAGAGTTAAAAATATGAATCTGCTAGCATAGGTTCTAGGCCTCCTCATAGGCAATACGGGTCGATGTTCTTGTTCTTTCAGCAACTCCATTATTGTGTAGAGTTCTGGGCATTAACTTTTTACTAGTAATTACCTCTGTAGATCCCATTTGGACGCTACAGAGAATTCAAAAACATCCTGTTCTCGGTAGAGTCTTTACCATTATCACATCTAATAGAGTTTTAACTTTTGATTTAATTGGTTCTAAAAACGTAAATTATGGTCTGATTAAAGGGGAGAGTCCTCAAGGATCCATAAGCGGATAATAGTTTCAGGATTTCATCTGAGTATCGATTAAGAAAGAACACCCCCACTGAAACCTGCTAAAATCATCAATGTGGAAACCAGGACAAAAAGGTCGTGTAATGGTATTCAAGCTCCTATACAGGATGTAAGTCTAAAAATAAATTCCATATGCAAAAGCAGTAGAGGGCTTGACTAATAGAGCTTCACTGATTTGCCCTTATAGGGGAGGCCTTTGTGATGGAAAGCCAAACCTCTTACAAGGTTTTCCTTCACAAGTTTTGTATAAGTTTTATTAAAGTGTAACATGACCCCACCTCCTATGTCGGGTTGTTAATTCATCAATTAGTAGGCCTATTGCAATTAACAAGCTAAAACCTCCAGAAGGAACAATGTTCCTCCTAGATTGAAACTGTACATATTTGTTTTGATCCTGGGGATTCAAGTAAAGAACTTGAATATTCATATCCTCCAGGGTAACTAAATTCAGGAGGACAAAACAAGACAATTAGAGTTAGTTGAAAAGAAACTATGATCTTCTTAGCACAAATCTTGACAGCAAAAAAGATTGAAAATGCTGTAGTTCTTTTACAAGCAGGCTTGACATCTTTATTTCAATAATCTAACTTTCCTGTTTTAATTTTACGCTTTAACCATATTATTTAACCTTTACTTCCGTCTAAAAGCAACAGGGCACCATTAAAGTCTTAGATATTTTCAGCAAGGAGGCCTTGTTTCCAGTCATTCGGTGCCTGAACATCCTCTATCAACATTCCTTTGTATCTGAAAAGTTTTGTATGGATATGATCCTGCACTTAAATAAAGAGATTATATTCTCTTTGGGACTCAAGGCCTATTTATGGGCTTGAGTACTGCTTTGTGCTGCCTAGTGGATCTTTAAAAGAGTAGCAGCAACCCATCTCTAGTCATGATCCATCCAGTTGTATTATGAGTGATTTGTGCCAGTAATGTCTTTTTGGTCTCCAAATACACAACCTCTGAGAGGGCTTAACCCCGCAGTTTCTCTTTCTTCCCTCACAAACACTAACACTAAACTTGCATTTACCCTCAGAGTATTAACCTTTTGTTTTGAAAAAATTTGTTCTAATGTGAGTAGTTGATATTAAAGAAGGCCTTCTAAATGTGAATGAGTTTTATGAAAAATAGTGTTTTGGTCTAACTCTATTCTACAAAAGGTTTAAACAGTACTAATTTTCGCTTGCAGCCATTAGTTAGTACTTTAAACTAGCCTGAGCAGATAAAATTATGTCTAGCAGTACTAACATTTTAGTACCGAACTAGCTCTAAGGCATTGTGTATTAACTAGGAACTTTGCCCAGTTCTAGATTAGGACTTTGTACTGAACATAAATTGCAAATTGGTTCTTATTGATTTACTCCTTTGCACATTGTTCCAATACTATCGGCCTAATCTCCCTTTGAATCTCCCTTTGACTAAACCCCTACCCATCTGTATGTTTAGTCTATTCAACCTGTTTAGAGGGTGGTTTGGGGGTTGGTGGTGGAGGAGTTTGAGGGCTACTGCCATGACCTCATGAAAAACGACCATCACGATGAAGATGGTACTAAGACTGTCCACATACAAAACATGCTTTTGTAGCAAACCCCATAATCCTAAAACCTTTCATTATCTTGTCAACATTTATGATTTTTATCTATGTAGTGAAAATATTCTTAACAGTTTCCCTAGGAGTTTCATTACTTGCTATGGCTAGCAAAACTAGGTGTATCATTTTACTTATTCTAGTTGACGACATCAAGCTCATTCTTCACTATCTGACTTCATACTCCTCCAATGATGAGGAAGCATCAGACCAAAGACCTTAGGTTGAGTACCAACTTTAGGTTCATTTTGACAATTGGTTCAAGGCAAATGATTCCTGTGTTTTTTCAACCACAACAATCTAATTTATACGAGTACAAAGTATACTGGTATTGGAGGTTTCAGATTCACTAGTTTCGAGATTGTTTTTGGACCATATGTAAAATTGAGTAAGTAACTATTTCAATATCAGGTCGCAAAGGCATGTAATTCCCTGTCAAGGTTGGGTACAGCATGATGCATTCCTCTGTTGATAAATAACAAACCTATCATAAACAAAAGGTTGATTTTCTAAATCACTTGTCCTTAATTCATTAAACCATTTTGTAGAAACTTCATTTTCATCACTCCAAAATGCCATCATGATCTGTGATCCCCAGTACCCGCAGTTACAAATATTATCATTTAGGCACTCATAACTGACCTATTTTGCAAAAGACTAAGATTTTAGAAGAGTCTTGTGCCATTTTTTTCTAACTTTAGCCTTTTAAATCTTCTTTTTCTTTACCAGCTTCTTGCCAATAGTGTTCTTCTTAAAGTATGTAAGAAAAGGCGACATCTGTTTTATCATCTAAGCTATCTATTTTCATAAACCTTTATCTATTTCCCTCTATATCCAAAGTTGACGCTTTTGTAGAGTTAGATTGGAGCAGTTCCACTTGTGCTTTAATACTTTATTTTTTAATTGCATGAGTATATAGCCTTAATATCTATGCTTGCATCACTAAAGTTGTTCTCTTGGTTCTCCCACAATTTTTTAAGTTTATATTATATGAATGCAACAATACATTAGAACAAGATTGTACCTCTTTCTGAGCCTAGACCTGTTGGCACAGCCAACAAAGTAAATCTCCTTCTTCAGAGTGACTGGTCCAATCAAACACCTTCTCCACCATAGTCACCTAGATTCTCCATCAATAGACCAACCAAAGCTTTAGATCCGTCCTGCTTACCAATCTTCACTCTCCCACCTTATTTCCAGAGTTCCAGCATCTCTCCTCAAACTAAACTTGATTTCCCTTGGTTCTAGCAAACACTCTACCAAGCAAAATGACCCCTGTCTGTGACAACGTAGCACCTCGACTTTAAGTTTTTGTCAAACCCAACTGGTTCCTTGGCATCAAATTGTAGCTTTCTACATGTCTTTTTGTAAAAAAAATTCATTCTCATGGAAATCATAGCTACCTGCCATTTCAGGTCCATTTCTTCTAAGTTAAATTCATCAAGCTGTTCCAGATCTTCATGATCCAATTGAGGGCAACTGGATTGATTTGCAAGTAAGGAATATGATGAATCATGTTCATATTGTGAGTTTTGACCAGAAGGATTAGAAACACCATAAGCGGTACTAACATCATTAGTACTGCTAGTGTTCTCAGAGACAAATCCTACATTTTACGTGCTAGAGGATGATACAGTAGAGCCTTTAAAACAACATTCCTCAAAGGACTCTAGATTATTTAATAGAACAGATCATCAAAGCTGAGATTGTCCACTCCTGGCTTGGTCCTCGTGATTAAGGAAACTTGAGACCAGGCAGAAGGTAGAGATCTAAGGAATTTTTGATTTGCATCCTTAGTAGAGACACCTGCACCATGAATCTCTAATTGACTTAGAAGACTTTGAAATCTGTCATAGCCTTTATGTAGTCCTTCTGAGTTTGATACAGAGAAGCCTTCAAACTGTTGCTTTAGAATATACTTCTGCATCTTCTTTGATTCATCATTTCCACCAAATCTAGATTTGATGGCATCCCACATCTCTTTAGCATCAGTCATTTTATGAAATTTAGCAAGATGATTAGTCCATGGCGTTTCCTTTTGTATGTGCACTTATTATGATTTGATTATATATGTTCGTACACTCGCCATCGTGCTTGTGTCTATGGACATAACTTTGTTTTGCAGGGAGCGTATGAATGCATCCTAGGTACTTTGTTCTGTTTAGTTCAGGTGAATGGTTGTGTGTGTGCTTTACACCCCATATCATATTGGTAATCAGGAATGCTTGCCTGTGTACATTTGAATATGAATATCTGATTATTATGTTATAGGTCAATTTATTTCATAATCCTGTTTTATATACATTTGTTTGGGCTCGTGGGTGGAAGAAAGTCCAAACTAGAACATATCTTTGCAGCCTGCTAAGAGGTGATCATCCGAACTTTGTATAAATACAGATTGACATAGAGAAACACTGACTATGAATACTTTATTGATAAATGCGGAATCTACACAATAGTATTTAATAAGAGTAAAAAATACCTAAACTATTATTCTATTAATCTGCTAATATGATTACATAGTACAACTAAGAGATAAGAATTGTTGAGCTGAATCTATTGTGTTGTCCCAATTTCCTGATCTCTCCTAATGTCCTAGGGTTCCTTTATAAGACCAAGGATATAACCCTAACAGGCATACACAAAACAGTAAATAATAATACATAATCTTTTCCTACAATTTCTCATACATAATCACGTTAAAACGGTAACAAACTAATTTAATACTAAACGAGTACTACTATCTGAGCAGATTATTAAACTTTGTACGGTCAGTACTAACTAAACAGATCGGTACTAAAGGTTAATACCAAATGGTACTAAGTCAGGAATGTTAATATTTACAAAGTAGGCATTCCTTTGATACTACTTATCCTAAGTTCTTAGTCTTCTATAAATATAATCTATATATATATAAATATATTATATAATATATATATATATATATATATAATATATATATATAATAATATATATATATAAATAATACGTTTGGCATTGTTTGTTCAAGTTCTCTCCGTGAACCGTTCTCGTTTATTTATTCCTTCATTTTATTACCGTTATTATTATTATATCTGTTCACTGAGCGTTAGCTCAGCCGCGTTTTCTTTCCTGCGGCAGGTACTAAGCGGGAAGCTGGGATATGAGTGTTGAGAGTAGGAGCTTTTAGAGGACCACCTTTAGAAGAACCCTTTTGGATTTGGATTTATGTTTTAATACCTTTCCTTTTGAAGATTTCTTTTATTTGACTTTGTTGGAATTTAATACTGTTGGAAGTCATTTTGTTTTATGACTTGGTATTTTTAGTTAATAAAGTCTTCCGCTTGCGTTTATATGTTCTGATATGATACCATAACGTAACTCTTGGTCTCTTTATCGGAGCGGGATGTTACAATTATGGTATCAGAGCCATTTTGACCTGTAAAACCTAGGTTATGACCTGTGAGGATTGGGTAGACATTAGGCTTCCTTTCGTATTTTGATATTATCGCTTCCTTTCGTATTTTGATCTTATCTTTAAATTGTCTTCGTTGTTTCAATCGTTGATTCCCTGCTACTAAGGGGAGAGTATTTTCTTCGACCAAGGATCAGGCAGCTAACTCTTCAGGTGCCATTTTGGGAACTCTCTTCTTGAATGGTCGTGTTGTTTTTGTCTTATTTGTTACGGGTACAACACATTTTTGCGGTTTTTGTTTCATTTACTAAACACATTAGCATCTTCCCTATGCAACTTAATTTTACCTTCTCGATATCAACGCCTATGAAAAGTCTGACCACGAATATCCGAACTGTCCGCTTCGTTTTGATGATAAGATTTGTTTTACTAATTTGCCTCTCTTAGAACTGAGTGATTTCGATTTTAGTCTTGGTATGAATTGGTTGACTGTTCATCGCGCCCCTATCGTTTTTCATACCAATCGTGTCATCTTTGGTAATCTAAATAACCCTGAATTCATCTACCTATCTCAATTTCGATTTCAATTTCGATGACGAAATTTTCTTTTTAAAGGGAAAGAGTTGTAAAACCCAAAATTTAAATTTCATTTCATATTGGTAATTTTGAATATAACCTAAAGTTTATTAATAAGTATTTGAAAATAAAACCTTAGGTTATAATTTTGGGAAATTATAAAGATATAACATAAGGTATTTGTTTAAAAAATATATATATATAACTTATATATGTACATATATATGGCCGGCCCATATTTAAAATATTATATATATATATATATATATATATTGTAATGTTGATTATTTTATATATTTACTTTCTTTTTATAAAAAAACCTATTTTAAGGGATAAGTATTAAAAGGTTTTAGCAAGTATTTTATGTAATCTTCAAAATAGGAAATAAATTATTGTGTCCCCTCCCCCTTTATCTATAACCGGCCCTTAGGGGTGAATATACACCAAAATCTTTTATTTTTGTAATAAAACTTATTTTGGGAAAAGAGTGTAAAGGGATTAAGATAAACATAAACATTTGATAATCTTCTAAATTAATAAAAAGATTTTGTCTCCCCTCTCCCCATCCTTATAAATCCTGCCCCTTCCTCCCTCATTTTCCATGATTCTCTCAAAAATCTCATTCCTAAAAATCTTGTGTAATCATATCTAGAATTTGCAAGAAGAAGTTGGTGATTTGGGTAGAGTTTTCAAGCCTTGGTGTTCTTGTGTGATCCTTGATTTTGGTGTTTGTTCTTTCTCTTGTCTTCATCTTGGTCTCCATAGGTAAGTCTTGATTTTGTTTCACTCTTATTGTCACCATGATTACATATACTAAAAGTTTTCATAAAAACCTAAAAGGTTGTAAGAAAAAAATGTGATTTTGTTATTGTCAATTTTCTCTAGGTAAATCTAACTAAATGGTAAATTCCATGTTTTATAAACCCTAGATATTCATTAATGGTGTATTTAATAAGAAAACCACAAGTTTAGAAACCCTATGGTGCTAATGTGTGTTAATTAAAGGTTTTCATGGTTGATAAAATGGGCCAATTTTATGTCAGTTCAACAGGGTTTATCTTAAGGATAAAAATTGATTTTAATATGATTCTTGAGCCTAAGACTAAATTTAATGAGTCTAGTTTCTGAAAACGTTGGTCTCATAGTTTTTCAAGGTCGGGAAGGTTGGTTTTTAGCCTTTACAAGATAAAGTGTCAAAACTGGAAATTCAGTCTGAAAAATTCAGTTGTAGTATTTGATTTTTAATTCTCAAACCATAATGAATTAGCCTTTGAAATTCACAGGGATTAATCTTCATGATATTAGCTACGTCCATGATTTGTTTCAGAATTTTTCGAGTTGTCTAAGTATGGTAAATATGTGTCAACTTTTCAAAGGTTCTGCTAGGTTAAAATTCGGGTCTGTTTTGGTTAACAAAGGTCAAAGGGATACTTAAACATGGAAATAAATTAAACCAATGATCATGAGTGTATTAGACATGTGTGGGAACCTCTGTGATTTTTGGTGTAAATTTAGAAGATGTTTTTATGGGTCATTTGTGTATGGAAACTTATCTTAAATAAGTAGTTAAAATCCGAAGTTTTTGGAAAACCTAATTAAGTCAAGTAAACTCTATATTTAGTAAGGTCAAGTAATAAACTTATGAAATAAGATAGATAATAATAATATGTAATCATGGATTTATGTAGATCCGGTGTCGAGGGTGTGATCCTTTGTCTTCGTGTTCTTTCTCTCCGTTGCTTGTTGGTTAAGGTACAGATATTCTGTCCTTTTTGTAAGGACACCTCTTGACTTGATCCTTCATTATCTTAGCTATTTGATTCAGTTGATATTCGTTTGATATCCCTTTTGATCTGTTATCCGTACTCATGATTCATTTGATAGTCATTGATATTCTGTTTGATTCGATATTCACAATTATGATTCTGTTAATCTTTGTTTGAAGATTATTAGTATCTTGTTCACTTATATCTTTTGCTTTAATCTTGCCCGAGCTATTTGTAACTATTCATGGAGGTACCATGACCATGTCATTGATGCACCAATGGCATGACACTATCTGTGGCGGTGTGATTAGTCCACGACGTTCCCTTTTGTATGTGTACTTATTATGATTTGATATGTTCATACACTCGTCATAGTGCTTGTGTATATGGATATGACTTTATTTTGCAGGGAGCGGAATGGTTGCCGTCCAGGTACTTGTTTCGTTCATGTTTAGGTGAATGGTTGTGTGTGTGCAATACACCCCATATCACATTTGGCACATCAGGGAATGCATACCTTTGTACATTTGATTATGACTATCTGATTATTTGTTTAGTGCCTAAGCATGTGGCATGCTTTAGGCATTTGTTTGGGCTCGTGGGCATTCCTTTGATTACTCTTATCCTATTCATTGTTCTATATATATCGTTTGACATTTGTTTGGCAGTTTCTCATGATCCGTTTCGTTCATTGCTTCGTTTTATTATCGTTATTATTATTATATCTGTTCACTGAGCGTTAGCTCAGCCACGTTTTCTTTTCTTGCGACAGGTACTAAGCGTAAAGCTGGAATATGAGTGATGAGAGTAGGAGCTTTTAGAGGACCCACCTTTAGAAGAACCCTTTACTTTTGGATTCATGTTTTAAGACCTTTCCTTTTGAAGATCTCTTTTCTTTTAGACTTTGTTGGAATCTAATACTTTTGGAAGTCATTTTGTTTCATGACTTAGTACTTTTATTTAATAAAGTCTTCCGCTTGCGTTTATATGTTCTGATATGACACCATAACGTGATGCTCTGTACACCCCCCCCCCCCCCCCCCCCCCCCCCCCCCCCCCCCCCCCCCCCCCCCCCCCCCCCACCCCCCCCCCCCCCTCTTTATCGGAGCGGGTGAACAATTAAGGTACTGAGCCATTGCGCCCTGTAGAAACTAGATTATGACCTGTGAGGATTGGGTAGACATTAGGTTTCCTGTTGATATGATCGCTTCCTATCGTATTTCAATCTTAACTCTAAATTGTCTTCGCTGTTTCATTTGTTGATTACTAAGGGGCGATTATTTTCTTTGACCAAGGATCAGGCTGCTAACTCTTGGGTACCAGATTCGGGAGCTCAATCTGAATGGTCGTAGCTGTTTTTGTCTTATTTGATACGGGTGGCAACACGTCCTGTGATTTCTGTTTCGTTTGCCAAGCACATTAACATTTCTCCTATGCCACTTAATTATACCTTATCGATATCTACGCCTATGAAAAGTCCGACCACGAATATCAGAACTGTCCGCTTCATTTTGATGATAAGATTCGTTTTGCTAATTGTTTCCCTTAGAAATAAGTTATCTCGATATTAGTCTTGGTATAAATTGGTTGACTGTTCATCGCGCCCCTATCATTTGTCATACCAATCGTGTCATCTTTGGTAATCTGAATAACTCTGAATTCATCTACCTATTTAATTTCGAGGACAAAATTTTCTTTTACCGTACGTCCTTGTGTTTTAAATGTTTTTGGGACTTGGCAATATAACCCCCTAAGGGTTATATACACAATTGCACCACTCGTCCTTATGGTGTTAAAGTTTAGGCTTTTGGCAGCTTTGCCCCTTGGAGTTAAACTTTCCCTCATTGACAGTTTTCACCCTTCTCTTCTTTTTCTTCTTTTTTTCTCTTTAAATAAGTTTAGGATTTGGCAATTTTAACCCTTGTAGTTGGTTTTCTCTTTTTCTTCTTTTAAAATAAGTTTAGGGTTTTAGCAATTTTAACCCTCAAACTTTTTTTTCTTCACATGTTGACTTGGGTTTGTCGGGATTGACTTGGGTTGACTTTTTCAGGCTTGGGCTTGACTGGACTTTGTCTTTTTCATGCTTTTCCACTCCGTGTCTGGTTTTGTCATTTTGGCTTCGTTTTTCGTCCTTTTCTTAAATATCTGTTCCTGCACAATACATTTAGCAAAACAAGCATATATTTGGCATTTTAAGTCCGTTTTTGGTTATTTTAATTTGTTTTTAAAGGTAAAAGGTATGTGTAATTAAGCACATACCATTTCTCTCAAAAATTTCACTCCCAAAAATCTTGTGTAATCATCTCTAGAATTTGCAAGAAGAAGTTGGTGATTCGGGTAGAGTTTTCAAGCCTTGGTGTTCTTAGTGTGATTTTTGATTCTTGGTGTTTGTTCTTGTTCTTGTCTTCATCTTGGTCTCCATAGGTAAGTCTTCATTTTGTTTCACTCTTATTGTCACCAAGATTATATATACAAATTTTTTTTCATAAAAACCTAAAAGGTTGTAAGAAATAATGTGTTTATGATCTTGTCAATTTCTCTAGGGTTTAATCTAATTAAAAAGGTTAAATTACATGTTATGAAACCCTAGATATCATTAATGGTGTAATTAATAAGAAACTACAAGATTAGAAACCCTAGGGTTGGTTTTAATAGGTGTTAATTAAGGTTTTCATGGCTCATAATATTGGGCAGAATTTTAGGTCATGTTCAACGGGGTGTATCTTAATGATAAAAATTGATTTTAATATGATTCTTGAGCCTAAGACTAAATTCAATGAGTCTAGTTTCTGGAAAAGTTGGTATCATAATTTTTCAAGGTCGGGAAGGTTGGTTTTTAGCCTTTACAAGATAAAGTGTCAAAACTAGAAATTCAGTCTGAAAAATTCAGTTGTAGTATTTGATTTTTAATTCTCAAACCATAATGAATTAGCCTTTAAAATTAATAGAGATTAATATTCATGATATTAGCTACGTCCATGATTGTTTTGAGATTTTTCTGAATTATCTAAGTATGGTAAATACGCGTTAACTTTTCAAAAGTTCTGCCATGTCAAAATTCGGGTCTGTTTTGGTTAACAAGGGTCAAAAGGATACTTAAACATGGAAGTAAATTAAACCAATGATCATGGGTGTGTTAGACATGTGTGGGAACCTTGTGATTTTTGGTGTAAATTTAGAAGATGTTTTTATATGTCATTTATGTATGGAAACTTACCTTAAATAAGTAGTTAAAATTCGAAGTTTTTGGAAAACCTAATTAAGTCAAGTAAACTGTATATATGGTAAGATTAAATAATAAACTTATGAAATAAGATAGATAATAATATGTAATCATGGATTTATGTAGATTTGGTGTCGAGGGTGTGATCCTTTGTCTTCGTGTTCTTTCTCTTCGTTTCTTGTTGGTTAAGGTACATATATTTCATCCTTTTAGTAAGGACACCTCTTGACTTGATCCTTTATTATCTAAGCAATTTGATATAGTTGATATTCGTTTGATATCCCATTTGATTTGCTATCCGTACTCATGATCCATTTGATAATCATTGATTTTCTGTTTGATTCGATATTTGCAATTATGATTCTGTTGATCTTTGTTTGAAGATTATTAGTATCTTGTTCACTTATATCTTTTGCTTTAATATTGCCCGAGCTATTTGTAACTAGTTATGGAGGTACCATGACCATGTCATTGATGCACCAATGGCATGACACTATCTGTGGCGGTGTGATTAGTCAACGGCGTTCCCTTTTGTATGTGCACTTATTATGATTTGATATGTTCGTACACTCACCATAGTGCTTGTGTATATGGATATGACTTTGTTTTGTAGGGAGCGTATGGATGCATCCTAGGTACTTTGTTTCGTTCAGTTTAGGTGAATGGTTGTATGTGTGCAATACACCCCATATCATATTTGGTACAACATGAGTTGCTTGTCTGTGTACATTTGATTATGATTATCTGATTATTTATTTAGGGTCTATTCATATATTATATTTAGACATTTGTTTGGGCTTGTGGGCATTCTTTTGATTACTCTTATCCTATTCATTGTTCTATATATATCGTTTGACATTTGTTTGGCAGGTTCTCGTGATCCGTTTCGTTCATTCC
>BQNB010115718.1:0-21506 GCA_026074375.1 Tanacetum coccineum
AAGAGCCATTATATTTGTACACATGATCCTGGTAATTCACCTTTGGCCTCCATACCCATTTATCCTTCTTAAGGACATTTTCCACATTACCCTTACTAACTACTGCCCTTGTTCCAACAGTAGTCATGTTTTTAACCCCAAAAGATTTCACATCAGGTTTTAAGTCTTTGGGTCTATAAACTGGTTGGGTGTTGTAAGACCTCTTGATTGGTGAGTTTGAGGCTTTTGGTCTTACATTGTCTAATCTTGGGTGACTTGGTCTAATAACACTATTAGATTGTGCTATTTTTTAGGCCAATGACCTAGCAGTACTAACATTTGATCTATTAGTATTAACTAAACCTGCTCTGGTTAGTACTACTGATGGGTTAAAGGTCCTTTTTGGATGAGGGTATGTTAAATTTTTTGAAAAGTTTTGGTGATTTACCCTTTTGCCATAATCCCATACTGGTTTGACTACCCTCTTCCCAGTATTGACCACATTCTTAACCCTAGGTTCAGGACTCTTTTGGTCATAGAAATCACAGTCTTTTATCAAGTGGCCAATGCTTTTGCAAACAAAACAAGCTTTTATTTTATGTACTTTCTTAAAATTAATCCCTTGTTTTTGTGAAGTTTGACCACTTTTATCAGCTTGACTCCTAACAGCTTGAGTCACATTTGGCTTAACAAAACTAACAGTTTTGACAGCACATACATCTTCCTCATCATTTGAGGTCTAATCCTCAATGATGACTTCATCCCTATTAAACCCTGTCTTAGACACAACTTTTTCATTCACAGACTTAGGTTTTTCAGCATTTTTATCATTTGTGTTACCTAAAGTCTCAGTGGTTTCAAGTGTCTTAGACTCAATGATCTTGTTTCTAATAGCATACTCATCTAATCCAGCAAATGAAATATCAACTCTAGGAGTCAGTGGGTTCCCTGTAATTGGAGGAGGAACGGCATGATACTCATTTGCGTTAACCTATTATTTTCTAGTGTGCTCCCTTCATCACTAGACCTTACCTCAAAAATAGTCAAACTGTTCTCACTATCAGTTTCAGATTTATTACTCAAATCATCCTTTTGTGTGCCAAACCCTATACATTTTTATCATGAGCACTCATCTGACTATTTAGTATCTTAGTGATTCTTTGATGACCCTTCCCATTTTTCAATCTTGAGTTTCAATTCATCTCTTTCCTTAACAGCCTTTTCTAATTCCGGATTTAAGTTGATAATTTTTATTTCTCTACACTTAAGATCATAATTTTGAAACTCATATCTCTCACCCCAAGCTAATTCATTCTTTTCATGTCCAAGAATTCTAGCTTATAGTAACTCTAAGGCTATTTCATAACCTCTAATTTCTAGTTTGCCTTTGTTATGCTTTTCTCTCTCAGTATCATAGTTCTTTTGAAGACATTTAAATGATTCAAGACATTTAGAGCAGTTTTGTACCTTATTGTCAGAAGAACTTGATGAGCTTGAAGAGGAGATGGCCATCTTACAGGTTTGATTGTAGATCTGCTTCAAACAATGGAGTTCTTCTTATTCAGAGTTTCCACACAAGCTCTTGTAGGATCCCGTTGCTTAATGGATCTTTAACTTTAGCTTGTAAAGGGTTTGTTGCCTTAGATAAATCTAAAGTAACAATGATGAAACAATGATTAACTACTATTGATTACGCGGAATTTAATCAACAATGTAAAGAAGAATATAATCAAAACACTTTTATATTGAACTTTGAATCTGCCTAGGTTACAGATTACAAACTATGATTTGCTATTCGATCTCTATGATCTTCTGTAGAACTATATCTACTAACTATGCCTCTGGTTCCTTTTATAGACTAAGGAAACCCTAATGGGCTTTACAAAACGCGTATAAAGATAATGCATATCTTTTTCTAAGATATCTCATGCATATCTTTAACTCTAACTAATTTCTGCGTAAGCAGACTTGACTATTACACAAACAGTATTAACTATTTAATACTTCCAGTACTAACTATGATAAACCTTCTACCAGTACTAACTATTACACTAGCAGAATTAACTACAATACTAACAGAATTAACTTTGTTATACAAAATTCCTAACAAATCATATTATAGTAAATCTTATTAAACCATAGTTGTTTGCCGGAATTTCATGCCTAAACACCAAGAGATGGTGGAGGATGTATTGAGAATTGTTTCTTGAAGTGTGTGTCAAATACGGTGAAGTTCTCCTCAATTTATAGGTTGGACGAGGCTAGAAGTGCAGCACACAAATATATAAGTGCGGCGTACTTCTGCCTAAGTCGGTTAAATTCCATTAATGCTTTGGACAAGTGCGTCGCACATCTAGGTAAAACCGGCGCACTTCTTGGATTTACTGGCTTCGTTTATTTCGCGGCCAAGTACGGCGCACATCAGGGGAAGTGCGGCGCACTTTGCTTAATCTTTGGACTTTATTATTTATTACCTTCTAATTTGTCTTCCAAATAGCGTAAACACTTGTATTTCTAACATTTGGAGCTTGGACTATCTTCAAGTGAACCAACACACATTTCATGCTTATTAAGTATCAAAAATTCACGAAAAATGATAAAAATATATACAATAACGCCGCCAAAAACATGTATAATTAAGGCGTTATCAAATCCCTCCACACTTAGCTATTACTTGCCCTCAAGCAATCAAAGCGAGAAAACAAGAATCATTTATCGTGACGTGGAGAAATTAGTTATTATTTAACAAGTGTTTAACTTGTTTATAACTTTTTAGGCATAGACATATAACAAAGCACTTCACATGATGGATATAATTTATTTATTCACACAAGTCACTCATATAAGGTTTTATATTTGTGAGATCACTCAATTTTGCACAAACATAAATTAGATAGCTATCATATGCTAAGCCACATAAACATGACCGTTGCACCGTAAGCACCTAGAAAAAATCTCAAAGAGGCAAAACGTGAAAGTATGATGTGGGTGAGTACGGGATTTATGATTTCATGTGCCAAACCAAAGTTTTATAACGTTTTCTAACTTTTGCTTGATTGATTTTTTTAATTACCAAACGATAATAATAACGATAACTAAGGCTGGCATAGAACTGAGATATTGAGCATATTGTACTTTGGGAATTTTTAGCACTAAAAGCGAGTGCTGTAGATAGCGGGATAATATGAGGATTATTTTACCTCTTATCATACGAAATTTTCTATAAATTAACCTTACTGCGGTCTAGTAAATGATAATCAAGCACAAGTTCTAGAGCTACCAAATTACCGACACTCTTATAAAATATGAAAAATATATGCATTGAAGGCTAAAATATGCCTCACAATTTAGTGGATGGATTTTATGCTAGTTATGATGTCAATCCGAGTAGGACTTGCCTTACTAAGTGTTATACATTTTTTATTTCGGAAGAAAAACTATATATTAATTTTTATAAAATATTAGTTAAAACGTGGCAAGATTGCAGGGAAAACATGGAGGGATATATTAATTTTTCCTAATTGACTCCTCCTCCACACTTAAATTGAACATTACTCTCAATGTGAGAACTGATAAATATAAAAATAGAGAAAATTAAGGGAAAACGGTACTTCCAGAGGAATAAGATAATATAGCTGCGAGCGAGCTATCCATGAGCGAGTAATTTTCTTTTATATAATACTACTTGCAAAAATTTAACAAAACAAAACACACAAAAAAGAAAATATATATTTTTTATTTTTTATAGGTCCCCTTCACACTTAAGTTGAAAAGAGATAAAACACGGGTTGCCTCTCGAGAAGCGCTTAATTTTTCACAGTCATTAGCTAGATTCATACTTCGGTGGTTCATTCTTTGGGAAAGAAGGGGGTTTGTTCTTCTCTTTGGTCATTGTAATCATCTTCTTCATGATAAAGCTTAAGTCGATGGTCGTTAACAATAAACGTTTTGCTATCTTTACCATATAATTCCACATATCCGGACGGATATTGATGTTTCACTACATATGGTCCAAGCCATTGAGATCTAAGTTTCGGTTGTTTTAATTTATATTTCGAGTGGAATAGCAACACTTTGTTTCCTTTTATAAACTCTTTTCTCATTTTAAGTTTTCTGTCGTGCCAGACTTTAGTTCTTGCCTTGTATAGATGAGAGTTTTCATATGCCTGATGGGGGAGTTCATCTAACTCGTGTAATTGGAACATTATTTTCTCACCCACTACGATGAGATTGGGATTGCATTTTTTCAGTGCCTAGTATGCACGATGTTCGATTTCAAACAACAAGTGGCAGTTTTTATCGTATAAGAGTTTATAAGGTGTGGTTCCAGTGGGTGTTTTGTAAGCGGTTCTGAATGCCCATAGAGCATCATCGAGTTTTCTTAACCAAACAATGGGATTGTCTTTCATTGTTTTTTCAAGGATTATTTTTAGAGCTCTATTTGTATTTTCAACTTGTGTGCTCGTTTGAGGATGATAGGATGTAGAGAAACGGTGAGTAACTCCGTATCTTTTCATAGTTTTTTCCATTATTTTATTACAGAAGTGAGTTCCTTGGTTACTTATGAGAGCTTTGGGCATTCCGAAACGGCATAATAGTTTTTTAGAAATGATATAACAAATCTGGCATCGTTAGTCGGTAAAGCTTGAGCTTCGGCCCATATAGATACATAGTCGACAACGACTAAGATGTATTCTAATTTGTATGATTTCGGGAATGGTCCTAGAAAGTCTATACCCCAAATGTCAAAAACTTTTTCACACTTGGATGCTGTTTTATGACATTTCATCACGTTTGGATATGTTTCTAATTTTCTGACATGCTTGGCAAAGGCGGACTAGAGTATGAGCTTCTTTGATGATTGTTGGCCAGTAAAAGCCCGAGTCTAGGACTTTTTTAGCTGTGGTGGTTGGTCCATAATGTCCACCGGTAGGTCCGTGGTGACATTGATCTAATATGGTACGAGTTTTTGGTCCCGAGACACAGCATCTAATCATACCGTCTGAACATACTTTGAAAATATAGGGGTGTTCCCAAAAGTAGTTTTTAAGGTCAGAGAAGAATTTGTTTTTCTATTGGTACATCATTCCTTTAGGTATAATATCACCTACCAAATAGTTTTCAAAGTCTGCGAACCATGGTATGTCTCTAGTGTTAATTTCTATAAGGGTTTCGCCAGGAAAGTTATCGTCGACTTCACTATCATCACTTATCTCATCATTTTCAATCCGAGATAGGTGGTCGGAGGCAACAAGTACCTTTTTTGTCTTTTATTTCGATATCAAATTCTTTCAGTAGCAATATCCAATGTATGAGGCATGACTTAGCATCTTGACTTTTGAATAGGTGTCTTAAAGCTGAGTGATCGGCGTATACAACAATTTTGGATAAGACCATATATGGTCAGAATTTATCGAATGCAAAGACTACTTCCATAAGTTCTTTTTCGATAACTGTATAATTTTTGCTTGCAAAATAGATGGGGTGAAAGTGTCTAACATCTTTTTGTCCTAATACTGCTCCAACTGCGAATTCGCTTGCATCACACATTAGCTCAAATGGAAGATTCCAATTTGGGCTCATGATTACAGGAGTGCATGTGAGTTTTTCTTTTAATGAATTAAATGCTTTATGACATTCATCATTGAACTCGAATGGAGTATCTTTTTCAAGTAACTTGGTTAAAGGAGAGCAATTTTTGAGAAGTCCTTAATGAAACGTCACTAGAAACTGGCATGTCCCAAAAAACTTCTAATGCCTTTAACATTAGTGGGTGGTGGAAGTTTAGAGATTACGTCAATTTTGGCTTTGTCAACTTCAAGGCCTGCTTCAGGCACTTTGTGTCCAAGCACAATTCCTTCTTTAACCATAAAGTGACATTTATCCCAATTAAGGACAAGATTTGCATCCTTACAACGTTAAAGCATTCTATCGAGATTGTTTAGACAATTATTGAAGGAGTTTCCAAAGACGGAGAATTCGTCCATGAATACTTCTATATATTCTTTGATCATGTCATGAAAGATAGCCAACATGCACCTTTGAAAAGTAGCGGGCGCATTGCATAAACCAAAAGGCATTCGCTTGTAAGCGTATGTTCTGAAAGGGCATGTGAAGGTTGTTTTTTATTGATCCATTGGATCGATCGATATTTGGAAATATCCAGAAAAGCCATCAAGGAAAAAAAGTATTTATTTCCTACGAGTCTTTCTAACATTTAATCCATGAATGGCAACAGAAAGTGATCTTTTGCGGTTGCTTCATTGAGTTTATGATAATCGATACAAACTATCCAACCCGTAACGGTTCTTGTTAGGACAAGTTCATATTTTTCGTTTGTGACTAGTGTAATACCACCTTTCTTTAGTACACAGTGGATGTGGCTTACCTAAGGGCTATCGGCAATTGGATATATAATTCCGGTATCGAGGAGTCTAACAATTTTTTTACCAACTTCTTGCATATTTGGATTTAATCTTCTTTGTTTTTGAACAACTGGTTTCTTGTCATCTAAAAGTTAAATTTTATGTTTACAGAAAGATGGGTAGATACCAGGAATATCTGGTTTTCCAAGCAAAGGCTTGCTTGTGTTTTTTGAGAATAGAGACGAGTTTATTTTTGTTTTGTTCAGAAAGCTGAGATGATATGATCACGGGAAGAAAAGACGGTTCTTCCAAGAATGCGTATTCTAGGTGATCAGGACGCGGTTTGAGTTCAAGATCCGTTGGAGGTTCATCGAGATATTTCTTGATTTTATATTCAGTATCGAAGGTGATTTTTTCGAAGGTAATTTCTTGTTCTTCGGATTCAGATTCAGAGTTTTCTTCGATATTCATAGAATTCATGAAATTCGGCAAAGACTTTATCTTCGAGAGGAGTTCCCCCGATGGAATAAAGGATTTTACTTCCTTCATCAAAAAGAGCATCAAAATATTCTTCTAAGATCTCATCAATGAAATCAATACTGAAGCATGTATCATCATTAGAATATGTGTGTTTCATCGCAGAGTTGATTGAGAAAGTCATTCGTTCCGTGCCAACTCCAAGATTGAGTTGTTTTTGTTTAACTCGAATTAACTGCGTCTGCAGTATGAAGGAAAGGTCTCTATAAGATAAGAGGAACTTTACTATCTTCTTCCATTTCGAGAATAACAAAATCCACAAGAAAAATGAATTTACCAACTTCGACTAGCATATTTTTAGCTATTCCAATACGGTATTGGAATGATCGATCTACTAATCTTATGCTCATTTTTTGTTGGTTTAAGAGTTTCGAGAGATAGTTTTGCATATAGAGAATATGACATAAGATTGATGCTAGCGTCAAGATCAGCCAAGTCGTTGCAAGAGAAAATTTTGTTGAGTGTGCAAAGAATAAGGAAACTTTCGGGGTCTCCGAGTTTAGGTGGAACTTTGTTTTGAATCATAGCTGAACTTTCATCGCTAAGGAAAGCAAATGAGATTTGTTCAAGCTTGTGCTTGTTACTAACAAGTTCTTTAAGAAATTTGCTGCAATTCGGCATGCCTGCCAGGACAACGACAAGAGGTACGTTGATTTGAACGGCTCGAATCATATCATGAAATTTTCCGTATTGGGCTTCCATTTTCTCTTTTCAAAGGCCTTGAGGATATGGAACTTTTGGTTTATATGGATTAAGTATTGGTGTTTCTTTGACTGGTTTTGGAGATTTAGGTTGAGATGCTGATTCTTCATCTTCATCATCACTATCGAAATTAATAAGATTTTGAGAGTCATTTTGAATATCATTTGGGTTGGTAGGTGGGTCATAGGATTTACGACTTCATGTAAATACGGCATTTACGTGCTCGTTTTGAGATTGCGGTGGTTGGTATGGTTTAGATGGGTTACCTCGGGTGTTTGGTTGGGTGTTACTTGGAAGAGATCTAGAAGGTCGAGCAGATTTCTTGTCAGAAGTCTGTCAAATTTTACTTCTAAATTTTGGATCAAGGCTTGATGGTTTTTGGTAGTTGTTTCAAGATTGGTTTTGAGATCCATGAACGTTTCTTTAACAAAAGAGTTTATGGAATGTTGAGCTTTTATGAAATCGCTAAGTTGTTTTTGATGGTCGGGTTTTTCATTAGAGTTGAATTGGTAGTAGTCTCGATTGTAATCGTTTCTTCTGCTTGAACGCCAATTATCGCGATTCGAGTCACATTCGCGATAATCATTGTAAAAACGTGTACGTCAGAAGATTTGCATGAATTTTGCTTTTTCTTCGCGAGACATGGGTGTGTCATCATCGTTACAATCTGCGGTTGAGTGATTACCTCCGCGGTGATTGCATTTAGCACGAGATTGGATTTCTTTGTACTGAGCATCCATTTTTATGGTCATGGCATCCATTCTTGCCATAATTTTGTCAGTATCGGAATTACTGCTGACTTCATCGGCAAAAGCTACAGTTTTCTTGAGAGATGATTTTGGTTTTTGGTTTTTAGCCCAATCAAGTTTAAGTAAGACTTTGTCTTCAAGAAGTTGATAGGCTTGATTATGAGTTTTATAAAGGAATATACCGCCAGCTGCGGCATTTAGAGCTTCTTGGGTTGTTTCGTTAAGGCCATGATAAAAGATTTTAATGATATTGTTTGATGTGTCGTTGTGCGTAGGTAATTTATTATTCAAGTTTTATTATTTATATTTTTCCAACTTTACCTAATAACAAACACTAACGGGTAGTGTACCCGATTAGTTGTAGGTTCATTGGTAAGTAGGGTGTCGATCACTAAGAGCGAGTGTTAATACTTAAATCTATCAGTATTTTAGTTATCTAAGTTAGTCCTAATTTATCATATGTTAAACATAAGTTAAACCTAAACTAACGTAAAATGGGGGGGAGGGGGGTTTCCAGCCTGAGAGTCTGGCATAAGTTTTGGTTTACCTAGACTGAGACGAGGGCGATTAACAAACACAAGCTGATAGTCAGAAGATAGAGAAGCGGTCAAGCCTAATGTAAGAAAAACATACTAACCATGTTTAATCTAATAAAATGCATGTTTCGTTTATAAATGCAATGATTGTCTTATATCGTTGGCGATATATCATTCCTAGTTTTAGACGATACTTCTTCCTAAACCCTAGACTTGGCAATTCTGTCACAATTAACCAAATCCGCATAAAGCATTCATAGTTGATTATAATCTATCTTAGGAGACAATAATGGTAATCTTATGGAATCCTAGCTCAACGAGACTTTACTAACTTACTGCTTAACGACTCTTTATATACTAGTAGTCCACCATCTAGATCTTTACCCAAGGAATCAGAACGTTATTTATTAATCCTAGGTCACCTGCTAGTCTAACTATTCACTAAACCAAGGGCAAAGACAGGTCAATATTTGTGATCCTATTACTCTAGATATATAAATTGCATATATGGAGAGCTATCTCAGACTCTAGCTAACGCTCTATTTGTATTCCTAGATCTAGTTGAATGATAGGTCGCATACTTAAGCACGTAAACGAGTATAAATTGATAAACATAAAACAACTCACAACGTGTAGAATATGAGTAATCTTTAACAACAAGAACTAAAGAGAGAAAGTGGGAAGGAAGGAGGTATTTCTAGTGAGAGAAAGTAAAGAAAAAGAAATGCATTAAGTGTGTGAAAATACAACCAACCAACCACCTCTCCATGGCATGGAAAGGTGTATAAATACTAACCTTGGCCGGCTATAAATGGGCCTTATCTTTGGCCCGGTTAGCTTACTAAACAATACATTATGGACTATGAGCTAGAAACGTAAAATACGTGGAGTAACCAATCCTTTTTTGGATTCCTAACAATCTCCCCCTAAGGGAGGTCACTCCAATATACAACAACTTAAGCTCTACATTCTATGAATGTATTTAATTTTTAGCTCGTAGTCTTGTTATCATGTTCTTTATCTTGTGAATCTTGATGTAGCAATCTTTAGACTTTTAGGCTTTAGCTTGTATCTTATTCTTGACTTGTATGTGATCTTTTGAGCTTCTTAAGATCATCAACCAAGCATAATCTCTATTCTCCATCTTGTAATCTTTGCCTTCTTGTGATCTTGTGACTTCTGGACCGACATGCTCATACTGTTGTTGATGTTTGAAAGCGAGTGTAACCATCTTTATTGATATTCTTTAACTTTAACACTTCGTCACTTCGAGAAAGACTTTCGGTATCAGAGTGATGGAAACTTCTTTGAAATTCTTTGACTTTAATACTTCGTCACTTCAAGAAAGACGTTCGGTATCAGAGTGACGGAAACTTCTTTGAAATTCTTTTACTTTAATAATTCGTCACTTCAAGAAAGACCTACGGTATCAGAGTAGCGGAAGTCTTGAAACATGTACTTGAGCTTTCATGATGTCTTTATATTTTTCAGTCGGGTATGAGCATGTGGCTATGAATTTGTGAGTCAGCTGGAATCAGGTACCTCCATGTCCCTCTTTATATGTTCCTGAAATAAAACAGTTAGCAATAAATCTGGGGGACGAATATGGCTTTGTCATTCGCCCGTGTTTGGTTAGAGTAACCTTCGAATCCGTGAGGATCGACCTATGATCAGGTAGATTCAATTTAAGAAGAATCTCCTTGACAGGATTTCCAGCTGTAGTATTGAATCTTTCTAACACATATGTATTAGATTCATCATACTCAGCATGTTCTCATTATCGGAACGTCTCAAAGCAGACAACACGATAAGAGTGAACCAGCGAGTTACTATCTCACCGATTGAAATAAAAAATTGATTTGAAAATCAATCGACGTGTCACTTGCTAAAGTGGTTTTGTGACACATCGAGAGTGTTAATCATTTCAAAATTCATCATCAATCGTCAATTCATAACCTGGAACAAGTTTGATTCTTATAGAATCGCACCATCGTTTCTTTCTAGTTGTCACAAGTTTGATTCATATAGAATCGCACAAGTCACCTACCATGAGCTTGTTTGATGTTAGCTCAAGCAGGATTTCCATCTTCACTATGAGTAATATCACTCGGATGTTCTGGCAAAATCACAAGGATAATGCGTAGGACTCTTAATATATATCTTGTTATTCACATTGTGTGACTTAGCAAGCATAATTTTGACAGGTGTCCTAATGAGATTTATGGATGATCTCTTTTGGCTCTAGACTCAATAGTGCACTTTGGTTTTAGTGATCGTCTGAGTGGCTAGGGAGGGTTGTGCATTACATCACTGGGTCATGATGTCAGTCTTCAATGTCAGCAATCATCTTTGTGATTCTTGACAGCAGATGTATTGACCGGTTTCTGCCTAAGTGTAAGGAGGGCTTCTTTCTTTTCACCCTTTATGTTAATTTTTCTTTTTAATTCTTCAACCCCTTCAGCGCTTATCGAGACTTCATGACTAATACCTTGTTGGGTTTGTTCCAGTATTAGCTCCATCTCAGTTGGCACTATTCCCCTATTCTCACTTCTACTCCTTTTGTATCATACCTAAGGACTTCTACACTAACTAGTAGATATCCCTGGGTAGATCCCTCCGGTTCTGGCTGGATCATAGGATTGAATACCTAAACTTAACCACCTTATAACTCCAATATAGTAAATTAAATGGTCAGTCTTTGGTACTTCCTCATTTCAGCCAACACGTAATTGAAAGAGTTTAGTACATATATAGGATATCATACACTTGAGATCTTGAAAATCACATCTTTAGCCATATATTTTAATCATATTTTCTCCCCTTATCAAAAATATTAAATCTCTTGATATTTTAGATATCAATTAATTCAAATATAACTGCTTTCGGGAAAAAAATGTCCAATTATTAACAAGCCGCATTAGGAACATTTTTAATGATCCCCCTCAAATTATGAGGGTATTATATGGTGTTTGAGTATGTTAATTTGAATTTTTTTGAATTTACTAAGAAATTCTTGAAAATTCATACTCAAACACTATATATGCCTATCTTTAAGTGTACACTACACATTTATATATTCACAAGATTATTATTTATGAGGTTTGACCTGAATGATGAGAACATCATATGATAAAATCATATGGTTCTTTGTAGCAGCCGTAGGTCTTCCTCGTAGTCTCTCTTAAGTAGTTGTCTTAGCTTCCCTCAAAATCAGCAATCCTTTCTTAAGTAGATTCAAAACTTTCTTGCAAGTCGTCTCAAGCAGTCTTGATCTAAAAAACATGATATCCGAAGAACACAATTAATTCGAAACCGTAACACCAAAGTCAATTAAGTCCCGGATGTCCGTATTTCTCCTTACATGATAGTGATGATATAAATTGAAACACCAAAGTCAACTAAGTCCCGGATGTCACAATTATTCCCTCTAAGTAGTCGAAATGATAACACCTAAGTCAACTAAGTCCCAAATGTACTCATTTCTTTCTGCAGAATACTGACTAACTTAAGGAATCATCATACTTATCAAACCTATGTGTACCTCTTTTGTCAACTATTCTACTCTCTTTTAAAAAAATAAGCTTAGTGATTAACCGTTTGAGGAAGCATTTATTGAATCAGTAACCAATCTTCTCACGCTTAGAATAAATCTTCTTACAACACTTCCCCCTAGTATCTTAAATGATGCATACTTGAAATCACAAGATATCTCTACCCCCATGTAGTTGAAATAGTGCACCCGAAAGTAACAAGATAAACACTGATTTTCTCTGCGGTTATGACATTTGTCTTCCCGGAATGACCTAAAATGAGAATAGGGTATGAATTCTATCACGTGTACTCATTATCTTTCTTGTATATCTATTCCTTCCCCCTTGCTGGTTTCGATACCTTAGAATCAGCAAAACCTAGTACTTACATATACTTGAGATCGTGTGCGAAGAATGGATAAGCTTAAATCTATTCCGTGAGAATCAACTAAGTCTTAAATTGAAAATAAGTCCTTAAATTTTGAAATAAATGACATCTAAAGCTCTTATAGTTAATATAAATTAACTCCTCTTGAAATTGTGATCCGTCATTATCAAAAAAAACTTTATCCGTTTATTTCGTAACTTAATTTGAAAGACCGTTTTAAAAGATTATTTGATGAAAATTTCTCCCCCTCAAATAATGACCAATTTTCTATTTAAAGAGTTGTTGTCATTGTTTGAGTGGTCGAATTGTCTTTGAAAATCTTTTTGTTATTACTGACAACACTGATTCATTATGAAGACAACTTTTTACCAATAAAAATAAGATTTCTCTTATTTTGACAAAGAAATGCATTGACACGTACATTAATTTGTATATAGGAAGCACGAGTTGTGTTGCAAAGTAAACACAAGCCTTTGCATGGTCATAAAGTAGACAATGCCCGAGAATAAATTCCCGTTGAGAGGTCAAGTTCTCTTTTTGAAATACTTGCCTTTAAGATGATGACCGAGTTGCTATCTGAAATAATAGCAAGCCATTTTGGCATGTTTTGAAAACATTTGGAACTTCTGCTCGAACTTCATTTACAGCCTCGTATCATTATTGAATGACATTTCTAAGACCGTAAATGTTATCGATTTTCAGAAGACATGCCATTATTACCTCTTTTTGAATTTTTCTCATTTTTAAATTTTTTCTTTGGTTTTATATTTTTGTATTTTGATTTTATAAATGTTTTCTAAAAATGAAAAATCTTTTTGGTTTTTATGGTGTTTAATATTTATACATATTATACAAGATATTTGAATAGGTACCACCACTATTCATCAACTTCATCTGCCAATTGTTTCAGAGTCTCTGACGTAAAACTTCGCATTCCTAGCTTGTTGATAAGAAATTTAATTCTTTCTCTGTCAAGGGCTTTAGTGAAGATGTCCGCCAGTTGATACTCTGTATTGACAAAGTAAAGCTCTACTACTCCATTCTCAACTTGCTCTTTTATGAAGTGGAATCTGATTCTCTGCATAGGGCTTTAGTGAAGATGTCCGCTAGTTGATACTCCGTGTTGACAAAGTAAAGCTTTACTACTCTATTCTCCACTTGCTCTTTGATGAAGTAGAATATGATGTCAATATGCTTTAATCGAGAATGCTGAACATTGTTGCAGCATAAGGCAATGGCGCTTTTGTTATCACAATACATTGGAATTTTATTGAATCTAAGGCCATAGTCGGTAAGCTGTGATCTCATCCAAAGGATTTGAGCACAACAGCCAGACATAGCAATATATTCAGCTTCCGTACTGGATATCGCAGCCCTTTTCTGCCTTTTTGATGACCAACTAACAAGTCTGTCTCCCAATAATTACATACATCCAGAAGTACTTCGGATCAGCGTCTGCATAAGCTGTTAGAGCAATAAAAGAATCCTTTGGATACCAGAGTCCCCGGTTTAAGGTTCCTCGTAGGTATTTAAAGATTCTTTTTACAGCATGGAGGTGCTTTTCGGCAGGCTTTGCCTGATACCGGGCACACATGCTTACAACAAATGTTAGGTCTGGTCTACTAGCTGTAAGATACATAAGGGTGTCAATCATTCCACGATAATGTGTAGGATCTATGGCTTTCCCTTGTGTATCTTCATTTAGTTTGGATTTCTCCACTATCCACGGGGTCACTAGATTCCATACCATATTTCTTCAAAGATTCTAGAGCATATTTAGACTGGTTTAAAAAGATGTCTCTGGGACTTTGTGAAATCTGTAGTCCTAGAAAAAAAATGATATTTTGCCCATCATCGACATCTTAAACTTTAAACACATTATTTTTGAAAATTGGTCACATAATTAAGGTGTAGTATAAGCAAAGATTGTATCAACATAAATTTGTACCAGGAGAATATCTTTGTCTTGTCTTCTGATGAACAATGTGGGATCCATGGTTCCTTTAGAGAATTCCTAAGAGAGTAGAAACTTCGACAATAGATCGTACCACACGCGAGGAGCTTGTTTCAACCCATATAGAGCCTTCTTAAGCTTATACACATGATTCGGATTGTCTTGATCCACAAACCCGTCCGGTTGACTGACATAAACTTCTTCGCGCAGAATGCCGTCTTAACATCCATTTGGTAGACGATCATATTCATGTGAGCAACATATGCGAGGAAAATTCAAATAGCATCGAGTCTAGCCACTAGAGCAAATGATTCCTCAAAATCAATTCCATCTTCTTGACGGTAACCACGAGCAACCAAGCAAGCCTTGTTCTTTAGAATTCCTCCTAGTTCATCAAGTTTTACCTTATAAATCCATTTTAAAGTAATAATCATCACTTTATCTAGACGTGGAACGAGTTCCCAGACTTCAAGATGATCAAATTCATGTAACTCCTCTTGCATTGCTTCGATCCAACATGCTTGAGTTAAAGCATCTTTATAGTTCTTTGGTTCAACTGATGTGAGAAAGGCATCGTAGTAACAAAATAAGGCTTGTTCATGGAGTTAGAGTCTTGTAGAAATAGGTCTTTCGAGTTCACCGATGATGTTGTCTAAAGGATGATCCTTGGTCTATTTGTTAACGTGTTCTGAGTTAGGAGTAGCAGTATACACAATAGTATGAATAAAATCCAAAGAAGATGATACTTCAGAATTGTTTTCTAGAATTGGAATACCAAAGAATGGATCGTTATTCATGTGTGCCACATCTAAGTCATGATTATCTTCTTCAACATCGTTAGGAATGACATGAGATTGAGTTTCAAGTGTTTTTTGAGAGTTACTAGGTGATGGTGCATCTTGATCAAAAATTATTAAGGAAGGTGAACTGGTTGATGCAGCTGGTTTTGGAGCAACTACTTTAGGAATTGGAGCAATGACTTCAGGGGCTAGGCAATCAACACTTGATGGAGGGTTGAGTAATTCATCAAACAATGGTTGAAACAAAATATCCCAATCAGTTCTTGAAGGTGATATAAACAGTGTTGAAGGAGGAGGGTTTGACACGAGTCCTGAACTGATTGTTGCAGGAGTCATTTCATGAAGTGCGGGTCTTGAACTGCTGTGTTTAGAAGCCATCGCAGTCAGCTCATCAAAATCTACATGTATTAATGATTCGTCTGGTATATCGGTTGTAAATTAGAAATGCTTTCTTTGTGGGTGCATACCCAATGAAAATACCAATATCAGCTTTTGGTTGTAACTTGCTCAAGTTCTCGCTATCGTTTGTCGGATAACAAAGTGCACCAAATACATGGAAGAATGATAAGTCAGGAAGTTTGTCATGCAAAAGCTCATATGGTGTTTTGCCATAATGAAGACGTATGACGGAATGATTTTGGGTATAACATGCGATAGCAACTGCTTCTGCCCATAAGAATAACAGAGCTTTTGCATAAATCAACATTGTGCGAGCAGCTTCAATTATCGTTCGATTACGTCTTTCAACGATACCATTTTGCTGTGGAGAGCGAGCAACAGATGTTTCATGAGAGATGACAACCTTCTCATAATATTCACGCAAAGTTTGATTAACAAATTCAGTTCCATTATCTGTTCTGATTCTTCGGACAGGCACTTTAAGCTGCACTTGGATCATCTTGAGAAACTTGATTATGAAATCTGGAGCTTCATCTTTTGACCTTAAGCACTTAACCCATGTAAATCGAGAGTAATCATCGACAATGATGAGGATGTACTTGTTTCCATTAACACTTACAACACGCATTGGTCCACAAAGATCCATGTGCAAAAGATAGAGTTTTTCTTGGTTGGTGTCTTCAGATTTAGGTTTGTGGGGTTTCTTCTTGCTTTTGCCCATTGCACATGCAGAACACAGATGGTCCTTTTCAAACTTTAGCTTAGGAAGACCTCGAACAAGACCATGTCTAGCTAAATGGTTGATTGCACCAAAGTTCAGATGAGACAGACGTCGGTGCCATAGCCAAGACTTAGTCTTTGAGGCCTTTGACAAGAGACATATAGGAGAGGACGTCATCATATCTCCAAGAGACAGAGTATACAGATTGTTGCCTCGAGATCTAGCCAATAGATCAACACCTTCTAAATTACGAATGAAGCAGGTGTGTTGACGAAAAGCAACTTCAAGGTTCAAATCACAAAATTGCCCAACTTAGAATAAGTTGTGTCCAAGTGCTTCCACATAGTAAACCCTTGATATCATAACATTCCCAATCTGATAATCACCATATCCCAATATCTTTTCCAGGTGATCATTTCTGAATTTGACTGTACCTAAGAATTTATTGAAGAAATTGGTGAGCTGAGAGCGATCATCAGTCTATGTTGGAGCGCAGAGTCCAAATACTAGAGAACAATTTGGATGACCTGCATTCATCAAGAGAGGAAGATGGAACATCAAAAACTATGGATCCCCAAGATTTACTCGGTTCCTTTTTGTTAGCACATAAAGATTTAATATTCTTAGGTTTGCTAACGGGAACATTAGTTATAGATTTTTTATTTTTCCTTGAGTAAACCAATGTTACTACATGCTTAGGTGTATCACTTTCTAAAGCAGTTGGTTTCCTAAGGGGCACTTCAGCAGTTATGGTTATTCTAGTTAAAGGGCACAAATTTCCTACTATAGTAAAGGTGATCCGACCAGGTAGTCTCCAAGTGTAGCCATTATTTGTAAATACTTTTCCTGTTGGGTTTCCAAACCTTTTTCTTTGAATTTCTTAACAGATTTAGATTTATTACGAGCTATACACATTATTGATTAAAATCAAGAAACACACAATCACTGATTATCAAAAGCATACACCATTACAGCTTAACACATAGAAGTTTAGAATTCGCATTAAGCTTGGAATGGTGCACATTTGCAGTTCCTTTAGGTTCAACAACACTATTCTTATTTTTTAAACTAGATTTAACTATCCTAAGGTGGGCTTCTACTTTATTCTTCTGAGTACTACTTGTTGTTCGCTGAATCTTATCTTTCTTTGTATTGCCTGAAGGCTGTGATCCGCTAGTACTAGTAGACGGTTTTACTCTTGTAGAAGACAACATAGGTTTGTTAGAAACTAGGTTTGATGATGAAGCTGTTTTTATGTTTGTGTGTCCTGAGGATGTGACTGGCTCAGTGAATCTAACTCTTTTGTCCTTATTCTTTTGGGGTCACAACACTAATCTTATCACTTTGGAATATTGATACTTTGGGCAGGTTTGTTTGATTATTATAAGTAGCTCCTGAACTTTGTTTTGTATACATACAAGCAGAGTCTAGGGAATTATTTAGAGGATTTTGTGATTTTCCTTGTTCCACTATTTCCTTAAGAATCGCTGCTTCTTCCTGAGTGTGCCTAAGGTATTCAGAGTGAGCTGTCCTATTGTTCAACAATCCAGGGGCTATATGTTGCACATCAATCTTAAGCATTACTAGAGCAATAATGTGTTTGGTAACAACATTATCAACTGAAGCTTTTCCTTTAAGTTTCCTTAAATCATTCTTGAAAGCTGTAATGACCAAATTCTTTTTCCTGAAGTTACATTAAATCAGAATTTATACAGACTTTTGATTGAACTTTTGACTAACTAAAGCATCACCATTGGGTTCTTTTGATGAATTCGTGTTGGTTTGATCGAAGTCATAAAGTTACTTATATGTATGTTTCAAATGTTCATTCTCAGCAATTATAATCAACTAACTCCTCATCATCGGGAATGTCAACCATTACATTGGGATCATGGGCGTCCACAACGTGGTTCGGATCGGGAATAACTGGGTTTTCTTCGGGAATAGCTTCGTTTGGTTCGTTAGGGGGGTTAGGGTTCTTCATGACAATCCGCGTCGTATAAATATCTCGTATTAGTATTAAAATAATCACATAATCAACATTTATATTCAAAATAAATGAAAATCTCATATTACAACATATATATTTTTCCATATATATATCGATAAATAAATCCTTCTCATTCTTGTCCCGTCGGTAATTCGGAGATTTCTATTGCACCGTTATAGTCAAAAGATTTCAAAAATTCTTTCGTTCATTTTTCTTTTTGAAAATCTTTTGTTCTCTATAACTTAAGCTCTTGATACCAATCTGTAACACCCCCATTTTCATATATCAGCGGAAGGGTCATTTGGGGTGCTACGTGTTAATACAATAACTCAAGCATAGAAAACGACTCGAAAGGAGACGCTTTAAACACATTCATTCGAAATAAAAGTTTACATCATAGGTCCCAAATTGTTCATAATTCATACAACATTTTTGAAATATTCTTCGAATGACTTTTATTTAATGGGCCTTCAAAATATTTGGTTTTCCATAAGCGTTAACCAAAATCTCCATCGCCGAATTACCTTCAAGGACCTGAGATAAAACATGCTAAAACGTCAACAATAATGTTGAGTGAATCCATAGAGTTTATATATAAAAACCATAAAAATATGTTGGGGTTCCCAACATCTAATCTCCGAACACAAGTATCATTTCTCAATATTCATCAGGATATAACGTCGTGGCCAAACAAAGTTATATCGGGGGATTATTTATAAGTCTCATGACATTGAACGTTACCATCTAATTATGTTGGGGTTCCCAACAAGGTATGCCCACTATACACCCTCGCTATGAGTGCATATTATTCTCTATACAACGCATCCGTTGTGTCATATTCCTGACACTTGACGATAGCCAGTCGTCACGGATTAGAGGTGGCAGCCTCAAAATAGTACTATTCCATATATAAGCGTATGCCATCTACCGGCAATTAACAATTTATGATTTCCGCGGGTCTTTTATCTAGCGAGTTAAGCTAACTTATAATAATCCAGGCAACTAGCATACAATCTCCCTTGTGTTCTATTTTTAAAAACAAGCATGTTATCTCCCTCGCGGGTTTATAAAGCAATTAAAGTGTAAAAATGCGAGGATGTGAACTCACTTAGTGATGTCGGACGAGAATATCGATGAATAAGAACTTCGGACGTAAGCGTGTAGATCAACCGAGACCTATAAAAATTGTAACGGGTCTTAGGTTTCTAGTAGATAAAATTTAATGAAAACTCATAAATTAAATAAGTATATGTATACATGTAGTTTATATGATGAAAATACTCTTGCAACATATTTATTTCACACTTAGAGTTTTCTAGGTTTTTAACTTGTTTTTATTAGCCATTTTACTAGTATTGTCCAAATTGGTCCAAAAAGCCCAATAGGCCCATTAAGCAAGCCCATGAAGTTATTAGGTTGATTTTATTAACCCAAGACCATGTCTTATCCCATTAATTAAGCCCAAGTGGGTTGGGCTTAAAGCCAAGTCCAATATGTCTATTTTAATACATTGGGCCTAGTGGCCCAATTAGGCATTATGGCCCATTTAAGCTTGTAATTGAGTCTTATTATAAATTTTCGGGTTCTCGAGGTCGGGACATGTTTATTATCAGTAAGTTAACTTTTAAAAACTCCCAAGAAGTGGGTCCTACCACGTCGGATTTTAGTGGTAAAAAGGTTTTATTAATTATAGTGTTTGTGTAGACGTAAAATTTTATATACGTTTAGGTTTGCAAAAATAGTCGTATTTTACTAACCGTAAATGATATAATTGAAAACTTTACATCCTTAGTTTCATAATTAAGTATATATTACAGATCCAAAGTTACTTTTATACTTATTTTAAGTATACATATACTTATGATCAAATCACTACACAAAGGGCAAGTTTCAAATTCAGACTGAAAACTCACTTTCACCATTTTTGATGCCATTTACAAACCATAATAATTTGGTTGATCATCCAATTGGTACAGAACCTACATGATTTTATCTAGGTCTCATAGTTTTAGGTTTTTAGCCAACTCAATACGTAAGTATGACTTTTTGTGCCATCTGTATAGCAAGGTCATAACTGATGTATTTTGGTAAAATGGTCATAACTCATTTAATTTTTACTTTCCATTGAGTATCCAATTAGCCATATGTTCATAACTCAATTCTATACAACCTAGGTAAATCAAATCAACCATTAAGCCAACCCAAAAATCCAGAACTTACTGTTAACAACAGCCCTAAATTTTTAATGATTTCTAACAAGTTTTAATCATTGATTTAGTCATTTCTTACCTAGATCTATGCATGCATGAATATTTTCACCTCTTGTTCATCATATATCATACATGTACATACATAAAATGTAATCAAAAATATAAATACAACAAGAACAAGTAAAGATTATACCCAACAAAATGAGGAAATGGTGAATAAATTACCAAAACAATGGAAGTCTTCTACACCACTCTTGTTCTTTACCCCAATTTATTTTAGACCACCATTTTTATTACCTAAAAACTTGATATTTACTTGTAAAACTCCAGCCCCAAAATGTATAATAAACCTTCTTATAACTCCTTTAGATCATCTTCAAAATGTTGGGTTATACTTAGGGAATCATCTTAGCTAGTGTAGAATTTATTTGACCTTGTAAATTTTATGAATTTGTGTTGGTGTTGGGTGTTTCTTGGCGTCAAAGGAGAGGAGGGAAAGAGGGGAATGCAGATTTTTTTTTGTTATAAAGTGATTTGTGTGTATGTGAGATCGTTTTATATAAACAAGGCATGCAATACATGCATTTTGTAAGAGGTTGAATGCCACATGGTTAAACCATGTGGCTCCTTTGTGCCGCACCCACAT
>BQNB010115719.1:0-21506 GCA_026074375.1 Tanacetum coccineum
GAATTAGCACCATTAGGCATAACACAAGAAGCAAAGAATAAGTTAACAAAATCATATAGATCCTTCTGAATAGTGCCCCAATACTTCTTCACAAACGCAAAAGAGTAACCATCCGGGCCCGGAGCTTTACTACTTCCACAATCCCAAACGGCTTCCTTAATTTCCTCAAGGGTAACCTGTCTTTCAAGAGTTTCTCGATCCATGCAATTAAGGGAATGAGAATGAGGAAGGTTAGAGAACATAACCTGTGAATCTTGAGCTTGGAATTTCCTTTTATAGAATTGAAGGAAGGCATCCTTGATCAAACAAGGGTTCGTGATCCAATTTCCTTCAACCATAATCCCATTGATCATCTGATTCCGCCTTTTTTGGTTGATGAGCCCATGGAAGAATTTGGAATTTTCATCCCCTTCTATATCCCATTTGACATGAGCTTTTTGAATAATATCCATTGAAGCAAACTTATCAATCTTTTCAATTTCTTGAAGAAGGATGAGGCGGTGATCATTGTCGGAAGGCATAGCGGATCCCTCATCAATCCTTTTCTCAATTGAATTAATTTCCTCAAGAGCCACGGTTTTTCTGTTTCTTTCCAACGTCTTGATGTTGTTGCTCCATTGTTTGATCTTATCCTTGAGGCGGCGAAATTTTTCATGACATTTGAGATTAGAATCAAGCAATTCTCATTCCTCTTTAATGAGGTTATCAAAACCATCTCTCTAGTCGACTACTATCTAATTCTAGTAGAGCCAACAAAAATGTAATGATGGATTAAGAAAGCTATTTCTAATAAAAGCATATTAAATTTATGTGCATTACTTGAGACTATATAAATAAAGTTGTTAGTTAGAGAGAACGGTATCATTACGCTTAACCGGCGTCATTCCCATGTGAATGTGCAAACCAGGCCGCCACTATGGGGATACCACAATGACTCCCTCCCCTCTGGCCCTATTTCCCAAGCCATTGCATTGGCGCTATGTGAAAAAAAGATTGGTAATTTTGTTTTCTTTATGATTTAAATGAATTAAGAGTGTGTGTTGGGGTGTGTGTGTTTTGGTGTGCGTAAGTGAAGAAGACGATCTGTGTGGGTAAAGTTTATGTAATTTTTTTTTGAATATTATTTTTAGTTTTACGTAATTTTATTTGTATTTGAATAAATGAAAAACTAGTTAGTTTGAAAAAATAAAAAAATAAAATAAAATTGTAGGTCTCAAAATGCGAAATGGCTTGAGTGATAAGTGAGCGGGTATTTTGGTGTGTGAATATAAAAACTGAAATACTAGGGTGGCACTGAGATGTCAAAATGGTTTAAGTCATAACACATATGCTGTTAATTTCTACTAAGTTGTTAGAGCGCACGGTGCAGTACATATATATTTTGCTGCCATATGGCAATTTTGGCATCTATGGCGCCGCTAATCTGCACCCTCTTTGGTGCTATAGGCGCGTTGTCCGGGTCAATGCAAATGCAAACAGCACAACGTTCGTTTCTACCTATTTTTTAAGTGAATGATTATTTTTTGTCATGTGTAATAAAAAAATGTTACTTCTTCCGTCCCAAAATAAGTGTCCGGTTTGACTTTTAAGAGTTAAACTGGTTCAACTTTGACCTTACATATCTTTGTGTGTGTTAATAAAACTTATGGATTGAGTTTTAAGTGTATTTTTCATTGGTATAATTTTCATCAAGTACCATATAACACAAATAAATATATTTAAGGTCAAAGTTGAACCAGTTTGACTCTGAAAAGTCAAACTGGACACTTATTTTAGAACGGAAGGAGTATTAAATAAGGTGTTTATGTTAATGATATTATCTATATCTATACTACATTATAAAGCATTTGAGACTATTCCTTAATTAGAAAGTCTGAATTTTCAGACAATTACACTTACTTGTTATGGAAATTTCAATCAATCTCATTTTAGGAAACCATATTTTAAAATGACATGTGTCACTTCTTATTTAAAAAACCACATTTATTTTTAAATTGAAATATCTTTTTTATCTATTTATTTTTTTTATAATCTTATTTCACCATATTTTTTAAAATTTTGTGCTTTTTAATTTAACATCAATTTTTATATATTTTTATGCATTTTTAGTTTTTTCATTTTTAGTGGGTTTATTTTATTTTAATTTAATTTTTTTACAACTTACCTTAATTCGAATACAAACTTGATAGGTAAGAGTGTAACATTTGTTCACCACAAAATAGTCACCGAAAACCCACCGCCGCATTACGCGAGTACCATTCTAGTATCATAAATGTTGAAATTAAAGCTCTTATAATTCTTATAGGCGCCGCTACATCCATCGCTCTTAACTTTCTGGACCACAAATATCTGTTATTTTGGGATGTTAACTTCTTTTTTCCACAAATTTTTTAAGCACGTCAACTAATTATTGGTAAACAAACTACTAGTGGCTTTTACCAAGACTAGAATACCGTTGGTACGTAGACTATCGAGTTGATAACAACTTTACCAACAAAAATTTGTAAACAAACTTTCAATTCCAAGATTCATATTCTAAAAATTACTATATATTAAAGTCAGTTTCTAGTTAACCCCACTACTTTTAGCAACGATGTAACTCGGGTTTAGATACCCCTCGATGGGAATATGTCACACAATAGTAACCAAGTTTTATGAGTAATCTAATTTGATACTTTAAATTTTATATTAACCATAAAAACAATCAAACTTTCAAAATTGTTTTATTCTTATGTAATTTTTTAAAATTTGTGTGTTTAAAGTATTCATGTATGCATTAACATGTTGTACATTAATTTTAAACACCCACCCTCTGAATTTAACTACTTTCAACCAACTTTATACACAACCCGTTAATGCACAACTAAACATAAAAAATAATCACAAAATAATAACCAAGTTTGAGAAATGTTTCGTTCAGATCACTTTAACATGAAAATTACACAAGAATGAAACAAATTAGAAACTTTAATGGTTTTAGTGGTTGATACAAAGTTTGATGTATCAAATTGGAACAGATTTCAAACTTGGCTAGTATTTAATGATTTTCACCCCTTGTCAAATATTGTATAAGTTATTGACATAATATTGCTAAGATTAACATTGACCTTTCACTAGTTGATTAATTTTCAGAGTTAAGATCAACATAGACCCATTATTTGTCATAGATCCAATGAATCAATCTCAACCATCTATTTTTTTCATCAAAAATAAAAAAACTCATTTTCCACCTCTTTTTTAAAAATAAAATATCTTACAAATGGTAAATCGTCACACGACAAAAAATACACTATCGCGATGAGTATTTTTTTATCATTCAATAGACGGGTAACACGATATACTTTCGAGGAAAAAAATTTTGATTTTTTTTTCAGTCACGAATTGCGAAAATCATATATGATTCGTATAACGAATCATATATGATCGTATAACGGATCATATATTATTTCATAAAATCATATATGATTTCATAAAATCATAAAAAAAAGTTCGTCGAAAGTACATAGTGCCGCCCTCTATAGAAAGATAATTTAATTCTCGTCGCGATGGTATGTTTTGTTTTGCGTAACGATTAACAGTGTGTGAGATACTTAATTTTTAAAAAAGAGGTGAAAAATGGGTTTTTTATTTTTAATGAAAAAATGAGTGACTAGGATTGGTTCATTGGGTCTATGACAAATATTAATGCTTTTGAAGTTCTTGCTTCTTTTCACTCTCTTTTGTTGCCATATTTTCTTCTTCCTTTGCCTTAGCTTTTTCATTCTGCTTCTTCTTAACATCAAAAAACTTAATAAGTCCACAAAGAGAAATGTCGAGATCATTATCCTTGAGAAGTTGCTCAGCTACTTCAGCGGGTGTAATCTCAACTTTACGAATCAAGTCCTCGATTTCTCCAAAAAGATCGTGTTGGGTGGTGCCTAGATAGTTGGAGGTCAACAATCGGAAACCACATGGGGTGCGATACGACATATTGATGTGGACATCCATTCGACCAGGGCGAAGCAATGCAGGGTCGAGCTTGTCTTTCCGGTTTGTAGTAAATATGATGATTCTTTCATCACCACAGCTTGACAATAGCCCATCAATGAAGTTGAGAAATCCGGATAATGTTACCTAATCAAAAGACATTATAATTATAAGTATACCAAATTTCGTGTATCAATCACTAATCTGATCTATACACGTAAATGTTTTTCTATCTATTTCCATCACTTATTTTCTTTTCGGAATCATTTTTACAAGTAACAAATCTCACTTATTATTAACAATACCACAGGAGATAAAAAGTTACTAATGTTGTGAAACAACAGCCTAATAGCAACACATATAACATATGTATGAAAGAAGAAAGTAGAGGGAATCGAGACATGTATTTCATTTAGAGTGATCAACTACAAAGTGGTGAGCCTCTATTTATAGGACTCTCATATGCAAGTATTTAATACAATCATAATGAAAAGGAATACAAAAGGTTAAAGGTTAGGGAGGTTAAGGAATGTGGATAGCCATAATAATAATGGTTCATAACACTCCCTCTTGGCTATCCATCATTAGTTCTCATACGCTTAAATGTGTTGCCTCGTTAAAAACCTTGCTTGGAAAACCCTATGGGACAAAACCATAGCTAAGGAAAAAAGAGTGCAACGCGTATATTCTCCCTCTGACGTGTATTCTCCCTCTGATGATTAGATCACTTAAGTTCATTGATTCTTCGCTTTCCAGTGAACCAACTTCTTAAATGTTACAGTAGGAAGTGCCTTGGTAAATAAGTCTGTTTAGTTATCACTTGAAAGAACTTCTGTAGAATATGCTTGGTTTTGTCAATTTTGATGTATTTTTCTTTAAGTTGAGCAATACATGTTGTATTATCTTCATGTGCAACTGTGGGAGCCTCCTTGCCTGAAAAACCCCACATGATTCACGAATATGTTGTATCACACTTCTCAACCATACACATTCCTGACTCGCTTCATGGATGGTCAAGAGCCTTGCGTGATTCGTTGAAGTGGCACTCATTGTTTGCTTTATGGAACTTGTGAAAACATATCCAGGTTGGGTATGGGGATCCGTTATATATCCTGCATCTGCAAAACCAACTAGATTTCTTTCGGATGGGTTAGTATAATATAAACCCATATATGTACCTTGAACGTAGCGAAATATTTGTTTCACCCCACTCTAATGTCTTCTTGTTGGACACGAGCTATACCTTGCCAATAAGTTCAACGGAAATGATATATCGAGTCTTGAATGACTCGCAAGAAATAACAACGCCCCCATGGCACTTAAATAAGGTACTTATGGACAAAGAATTTCCTCATCGTCATTTGTTGGTTGAAAATGGTCCTTTTCAATATTTAGGGTCCTTACAACCATCAGGGTGCTCAATAGATGGGATTTATCTATATAAATTATTTTAACAATTTATCTGTGTATGCATTTTGGTGAACGAGGATTCCTTTTTAGATGTTCAATTTATGATCCATAACAAAAATTATTTTTCCAAGGTCTTTCATCTCAAATTCTTTCTTTAAGCATTCAACTGTCTTGCCTTTGTGACCTCCTGATTGTAGATCTTTATACTAAATATATAATATATGATAAAATATAAAATATATATAAGTCTAAAAATCCACAAGATCAATAAAACCGAGAAGTAGTATAGAATGTTCCCGGGTCGTTTATCCCCAACGAGGCTGGACTGGAGAATCGATACAGTCGGAAGATTGGAGTTTGAATGAGAAAAATGATTTGAGAGTGTGGAAAGTTAAATTAAACAATAACAAACAAAAACGTTTAAGAAAAACCTAAAAATTATGAAATTAAGCTAGAAAACGAGAGCACGAATCCCGAACAAAGGGGGAAAACCTAAAATCTTCAAAATTAACCCTACAAAGAAATTTTTACTTCTAAACTACTCTAGGAGACAAATAACGAAGAATAAAAAAGACTAGACTGAAAACGGAGGTCGTTTGACCCAAAAACGAGTCAAGACAAAATCCGTACCCGGAACCGTTCTTTAAAAAGCAAAAAGTTACAAAAATGACCCTACGAAAAGTTTTATATTTTTCCTACAAACTATATGACTAAAGAAAATTTTCTAAAAAAGAAAAATATTTTTTTGATAATTTTTGTATTTTTTATGAATTTTTTAAACTTTTAACTAAATTAAATTATAAAAAATACTAAAAATACTAGACACTATGATTAACCTACGAAAAATAAGAAACTAAAAAGTTGCTTATAAATAAGCCCGCAAATAAGCTGTAACAGCTTATTACATATAAGGGTGAAAACACCCTTAAATAATAAACCGCTTGGGACTTTAATGAAAAAGTCCCAAGGGCGCAGCTGTATGTATTGTGTTATAAAAGAGAGGTGTACGAGGGTAGAGGTCCGGGTTCGAGTCTTGCTCACCCGGGTGTGTGAGTGGTTATAAAAGGTGTGGAATGTTATCGAGGGTTGAGACCACGCGTTCGAGTCTGCTCGCGCGCGCTGGGTCACCCCTTGTCTTTCCCCTTTTTTTTTGGAAAAACTTTGTGAACCAAAGTTGTTAAGCTTATGGAGCTTAACAACTTTCAAAACTACGACTTTTTCTAAAAAGCTAAGAATAAGCTGAAAATAAGCTTTTAAAAACGACAGAATGCTTAAAAGAGCCTTGAAGGCTAAAAAAACTAATCATATAGGACACTTTGTGGACATTTAAGCTAAACTAGGACAAATAAGCTAAAGGGGGCCTAAACTAACCTATATAAGCACTAAAAAGTTAAATGGTGACAACTAAATAAGCTGAAAGAGCTTATATTGACAGAAACTTAACTTAAGCTTAAGAGCAAAAAGGTTCTACTGTCAACACTAAAATAAGCAAATATAAAGAAAAATAGCACTCAAAACTTAACACTTAAACAAAATAAGCAATAGAACTATAATAAGACAATGAGTTAGCTCAATAACCAATGAAGTGCCTAAAAACCCACAACATACTAACTTGGGGTTAGAACTTTGGTGTAAATATGGGCTTAAAAAGCTCAATAAGCACAAGGAAAGGGGAATAAGCTATCTAGGCAACTTTTACACTCAATAAGCAAGAAAAAGACTGAATTAAACAACTAAAAAGCATCCTAATAAGCTAAAAAGAAAATAAGCAGTCCCTACACTATGCTTGAGTGAAACAGGCTAAGGGCTATTTTGAGCTTAAAAATAAGCTATGAAAAGAGCTCTTTAAGGACAGAAACAAAGAAGGCTTATCTAAGGGCTTATGGCTCTCAAAATAAGCCAAAATCTTGGCTTAATACACTAAAAGAAGCTAGATAGAAGGGCTTAAAAGTTTGGCCCCCTCTTATCACTAAGTGCAAAACTAATGCCACAACAAGGGCTTAATTTGACAGCTTATTTTAAGCTGTCAAATAAGCTCAAATGAAAAAGAAAAGTTGAAACAGATCTAGAGTGTCATAAGGTGAGCTTATGCTCAAATTTATAAGCCCCCTAAAACCCAAAGAAAAGCAGCTAGATTTAGAGATAAAAAATGACTTTTTATTTTGAAAAATGACATTTATACTTTGCATTTTGACATAAAAGGTCAAAAATGACTCCAGGGACTTGTTGACAACAGGATTTAAACCACATCAAATGACACAACTTTTAAAACCACCACAACTAAGATCCCAAGTGCTTATCTAAATAAGCACTTGTAGCTTCTTTTAAAAACCAAGTTTTTGAAAAACACTTGTGAAAACTTGAAAAACAATTTTAAAACTTAAAAACTTTTAAAAACAGACTTTTTTAAGCGCGTGCGCGCCGAAAAAAAAAGTTGAGCTTAAAATAATTAAGCTAAAACTATCTTGTGGGACAACTACCCATACCAAAACCTTGTTTTGGGACGAGCCTTTTTTACTCTTACAACCGCAAACACCCTACCTTTTAATGACTATGAGTTTTAAGATTTAAGAAAGCTTAAATGGGCTGGTTTGAAAAAGTTACTTCACCGTCTTAAAGAAATGATACAAATAATGCACTAAACAGGCATAAGGAGAAACTATATTAAGCAAGAATAAGCACCGAGTCAGCTAAAATAGAATAACTATAATAAATCTAAAAATTAAGGGCACTTTTTAGAAAATTTCAATAAACTTGTGTCAAGCTTTTACAAGGACTTCTTGAGCCCTCAAGGGCTTTTACCTACAAGCTCTGGCTTATAAATAAGCCAGTGAATAAGCCAATAAGCTCTTCCAACTTTAGCTTATCTTCCAAATGGCTTATTCTTGATTTTTCCAAACAAAAACTTATAAAACTTTAAACTATGGAGAGTTTAAGCTTTATAAGCTTAATCAAACTTCCATAAGAGCTTATAGAAGCTTATTTAACATATATAAAGGGTTGATTTAAAAGCGTTTAAAACAATATAACTTCAATATGATGGTATATAACCTTAAAACTTCAACACTTCATTAACTTGCAAAAAGAGTACAAAAACTTGCAATAAACGCTGTAAATAAGCTAATATAAACATCAAAATACTTAAATTAAAGAAAGATAAAGATCTACACTACATGCTTAATTCGGCTCACATAGCCTCCTATTTATACTAAGAGCTAAGTCTCAGCCCTTTTTTCTTGTGTTTCTTCTGTGAGAGACTTCAAAGCCCTCATCCCAGCCATCCATGGTCCTTGTGCTTCTTTTAAATTGATCACAGCCATTGATTCGGCAAAAGTTATGGAGAAAAGTGAGATTGCCAACATGGCAAGGCTCCTCTTTTGGTGGGAAAGATAGTGGAGAGGAGGGGGGATGAATTATCCATTAAGGGGTAGGGATTGGGTTGCATGAGGATAAAGGGGATGAATGACCCTGAGTTCGTATTGGGTTTGAAAAGGGCGGAAAAAATGTTATAAAAGGGTTAGAGGCTACATCAGGTTGTATGTTTGGGGTTTGACACAATTAGAGCCCTCCAAGTATTATTTACTTTTGCATTTTACGTCCTTGGTTATGGGAGTGTTTGGGGACTTTATATTTTTTTTTTTTGGCACTTCAGTCCACACTGAAAGATCTATGTGGCTTTACACGCGACAGCGTCCTTGTGAGCTAAAGACTTTGGAGCCTTGCAAAATGGCCCCTTGTGGTATACTTTTGGCAAATTGGCATTTTAAAAACCCTCCACTTTAATTTCATTTTTTTCTTCTTTAAATAATGATGTAAGGGACTGTAACAAGTTTAGTCCCTAAACCTTGTTTTTTTCTTTGACATTTTTGGCTTTCGGTTTGTCGGGGAATGAACTTGATGTTTGACTTTTTTCACACAAGGGCTTTGGATTTTGACTGTGTCTTCTCCACACCTTTTCCATTCCGGTCCGTTCGTTGTCGTTTTGGCTTGCGTTTTCGTCCATTTTCCTTATATATCCGTAATCCCTCCTAGCACAACCACAATTAGCAAAACAAGCATATATTTGGCATTTTAGAGTCCCGTATTTTGGTTTATTTTAGCTCGTTTTTAAAGGTAAAAGGTATGTGTAATTAAGCACATACCCAAAAGTCCCTCCATAACTAAGTATTGTGCCGTTTCCCTCACAGCAATTGTTATGAAGTAAAACATTTACGAAAACAAAAAAAAAATCTCAATCCCCCTCGACTAATACTCTCGAAAAGATAGTTAAGCGTTTGGTCAAGGGAACTAAAGTAATCAAACAGCTTCGACAAGTCCCGTATTCACCATTTTTTTCATCGTATAATACAAACATCCCTAATATTTTTGGATTTTCCTTTTTCTTTTCTCGACTACCTGTTTGACTTCCTTTATTATATCAACATTGGGATCATAGAATGAGAAGCGTCCATAGAAAGATCTACGGATGTCCGAATGGATAAATTCATCGTCCCCGATTTTTCACTAGTTCCAAACCAAGGCCCATTAAAACAAGAATCATTTGTCAATATAAGTCCTAAATACAGAGCACTCAATACTTTTATGACTTGTGAATTTTAACTCCCAACAATGAATATAATGATTTGAATGTGTGACTCATTTCCAATCTCAACATAATCAACTTATTTCCATAGTCGTGATTCAAGATGAATCATGACTCAAAGCAACAACTTATTAGGACCTTGTAACTTGATTTTAAAGAACGAAATTTTAACTGTAGAACTTTTTGCAACATCTTCATCATTATAATCATAAGTTCTTAAAGCTAGGAATCGTTGGCTTAGTTTTTGAACACCAACCTAGGCCTCTCACAACCCCTAGTAGGATATCATAACCAACGACCGTGTACTCTCTTAGTTTAAAAACCCACCCACCCCGTTGCTTGAAGCGTAGGGGAAATCACATCACACCTTCTTCCTAATATGGCTAAGTATTTGTGTCTTAGTTTGAAACCCCTCCACCTAGACCTTGCTTCCTGGTGAGATAGCACAACACAACCAAATCCTCTAGAAGAAAAGGATGTCTAGATTGCACCCACACCTCGTGGTTGGCGGAGTGGGATATCACGCACATCTTTTACTTGATCCATAAATTCAAATATGTATGCTTCAGTGGCATAATTTTCAATATTCATAAAGCATTTTTTGCATTCATACTTCATTCATGCTCTTTGGCATTTAACTTTCACATTACTAAAACAGAAAAATCTCGCTTTAAAAAAACAAGTTACCAAAGTATGAAGCTTTTTCTAAAAACATTGATTGACTTAGTTGAATTGAAATGAGCACGTATGATTAGGTGGATTAGGGAGCTAATGGGAGAAAAAGCCACAAGTTACTCATATAGATAATCTTGCTCAGTCACACAAACTTGTCTATACTCTACACTGTCTTGTTCTTCAACCTTGAGTTATAATTCGAAGCAATCGAATTTCGTGAAAGCTTAGCTACAAGCGAAATAAGTTGAGGAACTAGCTAGCTCAAACAAACACGCCCGATCGAGTCAAAAATTATTCTCATTCTACCCATTAGGAAAGTCAAAACTGTGACAAAACACTTATTTTATTTTTGAAAATTTTTAAAATTTTTCAATTTTTTGGTATTTTTGCAAAAATTTGGTGGTAAAAACGGGATTGCGTGATAACAACGACCGCAGTAAAAATCAAATCGAAGATCCCCCCAAACTAGAACTAAAACATCGTCCACAGATTGTTTTCAAAGGGGTTCCTTTAACTACAAATCTAAGGCCGTTTATTAAGTTGTGCCAAAAGAAAAAACGTTAAGTCGATTAGATTTGGATACTGGATTACCCAAAATAAAGCCTGATGGTGTGAAACCTTAGTGGAATACTGCGAGCACGAGAGTCCTACACAATCCCGGGAAATTCTTAGTGCTGGACATAACAACACAAAGCACGACAAAACAATGGACAAAACACGGGTAATTGTGAAAATGTAAGCCTCCTCACACAAAAACACTTATGTTATTACTACTACTGACTAGATAAGCATGGGGTTGCCTCCCACGAAGCGTTGTTTTAGGTCCCGAACGCTTGACCCATTTCCCTGGAGATTCAATGACCTTAGGGAAAGGGTTGGAAATCCGGACAACTTTATTTCGGTTGGTCTGTTCCCCTCCAAAATAGAGTTTTATACGATGACCATTCACTTTAAAGTTGGTCCCCCGCCGGATCTTGATATAACTCGACGGTGCCATAATGAAATACTTGAATGATAATGTGAATGGTCCGGCGCAACGGGATTTCATTCGCCCAGAAAATCTTCAGGCTAGAGTATGAAAGAGAACACGCTCACCAATGTTTGAAAACCGGTTTTTAATCTTACATCCAGGCACCTCCTTGGTTTTCTCCTTTTATAATTGTAAAGAAGTGTTCGTAGGCTTGATCACACTAGTTCATTTAGTGCATTCTAAGTGTGAGAGATTTCCCTCCTGATGAACACCCGCAGTTTTGAAACATCAAATTTATATGCTTGAAGGCCCAGTAGGCTTTGTTATCTAACTTCGATCGGTAGATACATGCCTTTCCATACACAAGTAGTTACAAAAGTGAGTTCACCCGAATTGTTTTGTAAGCTTGGCGGAAGGCCCTATTAAGAGCCATCGACGAGTATGTTCCGCACAAGAGGCACGGATTTTTCCGTCCCAACGTTCTCTCAAGAATACGCTTTTAAAACACAGATTTGACACCTCAACATTCCCACAGTTTGTGGGTGATACGCGTTGGAGAGACGATGGAGTGACTCCCATACTTAAGCATGACCTTTGTAAACTTGTCCATTGCAAAAGTGTGTTCCGCGATCACTTATGTAGCTTCGGGGGCACCAAATCGAGAAAAGAGAGTTTTAAAAAAATTTGCAAATAACTCGGCATCAATGTGGGGACGCTTTTTTGCTTCAACCCATTTGACAAGTAGTCAACATCCGACGAGTATGTACTTGTTCACCTTCAGATGAAGACGGGAACCGGCCCCAATAAAATTTCAATGCCCAGATGTCAAAGATTTCGCAAATCTGATGGAGTTTAGTGGCATCTCATCAACACGGCGTAATTTTTCCTTAACGTTGACACATGTCACAACGGGTGACAAGTCATGGGCCCTATCTTGTAATATGGTGGACCATATAGTAATCCTGGAAACGAAGACGCTTTCTGCATTGTAATTGGCACCATAGTGTCCCCCAGTGGGTCCACTGTGTCAAGCAGAAAGAAGTCTAAAGTCTTCTTGCCCAGAATCACAACGACTTATCACCTGAACCAGCACATATCTTAAACAGGAAGGAGTCGATCCCAGAACGTAAAGTTTTTGACATCCTTGAAGAAGTATTTTTTGTTGGGATGTATCCCCTGATAACGAATATCCCCGCAATGGTATTTTGCAAAATCTTGCAAACCATGTGGTAACTTTGATCTTGAAGAGCAACATAACCAAGATTTCGAGGGAAATGCATTCATTGATTTCTTTGTTCTCAAGTTTGTCTTGATGGATGTTTTACAAGTCTGGACATACTGACGGCGGCGAGATCTCAGCTCCTTTTTTGTCTCGAATTTCAATATCAAATTCTTGGAGCAATAGGATCCACCGCATGAGTCCTTGCCTTAGCATCCTTCTTGCAAAAGAGAGATACTATGATAGGCAGAATGGCAAGCTATACACTATGCTTTATTGTGGACATAACAAGATATAAACAGGATTTTTCTCAAAAGGCATACACTACGGCAAGTAATTCATTTTCGGTAGTAGTGTATGAGTTTGAGCCTCGTTCATAGTCTTGCTAGGCATAGTGTATAGTTGGAAATGCTTGTGTTTATTCTATTGCCGAGGACGCCCCAATTGTAAAGTCGCTAGCATAGCACATTAGTTCAAAGGCAAGTCCATTCGGAGATCAATTAAGATCGTATGCCACAACAATTTTCTTTTTAGTGTATAAAGGAATCGATACACACTTCAGATAAGAAAAATAGATCTCTTCTCAAGCCAAATAAGTCACAGGACGGGCAATTTTTGAGAAGTCCGAATGAATCGTCGGTAAAAAACCTGCCGTGCCCAAGGAAACTACGGACACCTTTGACAGTAGTTGATGAGGGAGTTTAGTCTATAACTTCGACTTTAGCTCTATCAACCTCAAGTCCCGACTTAGAAATTTGTTGTCCAGAGAACAATGTACTTCCTTTACCAAAAATGGCTCTTCTCCCAATTAGAGACAAATTGGTGTTCTTCACCACCGCTCAACATCTTTTCCAAATAGGATAGGGCCACGTAGAGAAAGAGTCCCGAAGACCCGAATAAAGTTCAGTCCATAAATACTTCTATCTTTTTTCAATCATATCGTGGAATGAGATTGCCATCATACACGTTGGAACGTGACACCGGGTGCGTTGCATAGCCCAAAGGCATGTCGGCGATATGCAAATGTTCCATTTTAAAATAAATTTGGTGCAAGTAAAAGTTGGACTTCTCTTGATCCTTCGGGCAATGGTACTTCTGAGAAATAAACTCAAGACCCATCGAGTAACAATAATATGGTTTTTCCGCGAGTCTTTCGAGCATGAATCCATGAAGGGCAATGGGAAATGTCTTTTCGGGCTTCATTCACTTTCTATAGCAATTACATACTCCCTCCCATGAACCAATCTAGTAGGAATTAGTTCATATCTCATCATTAGTGATAGACGTTAATGGCCTCCATTTATTGAGGTACACAGTGTACGTGCTTACCCAAGGGCTTGTCAGAGAGGGGTAAATCAATCCAGCGTCAAGGGATTTTTCAACCTCCATCATGATAACGTCGTGGATTTTTTGGGTTTACCCTTCCTCATGACCCCTTTTTTTTTTGCACAGAAGGTTTCGTATTCCTCCTTCCATTAGAATTGATGAGTACAAAATTCTGGGTTAACACCCTTTATATCAGAGAGTTTCCAAAGCCGATGGCTCGTCTTGTGGACTTGATAACCTTGTTAGAGCTGCCTTATCCTCCTCATTTAATGTCATTAGCAATTATGACAGGCAACTTGTCGTCACCTTCCTAAAATGCGTATTCAAATGGGGTGGCAGTTCCTGAGTTCATCATCGGTATGTCATCAACGAAAGATTCACCGGTTTTATTAGCTTCACAGAGTTTGAGTTTCTTGTCCTAACTCCAGGCAGATAATTGTTCTTGAATTTGGGAGGGGGGTGGTGGTTCACTGTCAAAATTGCTTCTAGAAGCAGGATGTCCCCTCAGGATCCATATAAGTGGATCAACTCAATGAAGATGATCATCTTCTAGAGCAAGAAACGAATCTGTCTGTCTTCAAATAAAAGGGAAAATCACTGTCCCCAGAAAGGAGTGAGATTTTGGAGAAGCATTAGAAAACAATAGGCTCAAAATATGGAGTGGATTGCCACTCGCGATCATCGTTTGAAAATCCTGGACCTCTTGATAATACACCACACAAGCCATATCAAGTGACGTCGATTTTGTTTACCGTCATATTTTTGTAATCAGCTGTGTATCTTGAAGTTTGGTCCAGATTAAATGTATTGGTCTCCTTGCCAACACGAAGTGTAATCTGCACCTCATAAACCTCCTATCAAAGCATCACTGGTTTTCAAGAAACATCCGCCCGAGAATTAAAGGTACTCGGGGTCTGGTTCAAATCAACAGACCACAAAGTCAGCTGGAAATTGGAATTTTCCCACTTTTACAAAGACATCTTCAGCGATACCGATCGTTTTTAGTGTATCGAACGTTCAGCTAGTTTCTAGTTACATGCAAGTCGGGGTCAATTCAGGAATATATAGATAGTTCCATACAGAATATAGGCATGAGATTAATGCCGCACCAAGATCGTCCAATGCGTTGCATGTAGTAATCCCCGAAATTTCACATGGAATCAAGAAATCGACCAGGGTCACCAAGTTTTCTTTTAGGTAACTTGTTGAGGATGACCTCTGAACGTTCTCATTCAAAGGAGTTCTTGCCAATTCCTCTATTTATCTTGTTTCCAATTAAAGGTATTTAAAGTCGAAGCAAATTTTAGGCAATGAGCCATTAAGGCATCGGTATAGCTAATCTCGAAACTTAAATCTCTAAAGATTTCATGAATTCATCGATTTGGTCGTTAGCTTTTTCTTGCCCTTTCTCATTTCTTCTGATTAAGATGTAATTGATGCTTTAGGAATTGAGTAAACAACATTAGCAACAACAGTAGCAGACAACAGAGCAAACATTGGGCTCAGATTTGGATATAACGAGACCTGAATTTTGAACAATAGGAGGTTGGACGTCCTTCGGTGCTCCGTTATTAGCAGGAGGCATCGTGGCCTTTTGTCACCTCGCTTCATGATTAAGTTGTGTTTTTGGGTTTTTGGCTGCATCGGTCCTTGGGATGGTAACAACCACACTTCTGTAGTTGAAACCTTTAAAATCTTACCTTTGGGTTGGGTAAAGTGTTACCAGGATAGTTCCAAAAAAAATTAAAAAATAAATAACCGAAGTAGAAGCTGTAATTAGCAGTAACAAATTTTTTGAAGCATGTCACAAATATGCCAATTGTGATTGCAGGTTTTGACCTAGGTTTTGCATGTTTCTCAATACTGCATCATTGGCAGTGAACATATCTTTTCAAAATCTTTTTTTTGACAACACCTGTGTCTAGGAGCAGGTCCTTGATTACTACTGGATGATTGAGCCCAAAGGGTCGATAATTCTGACCTTGTTTGAAATTAATTCCTCTTTTTCTGATTGAATTATCCTCGATTGAAATTGTTTTGACTATTTGCATGAGGATTCTGAATGGGAGGAAAACCAGGAGGTCGAATTTGATTTGAGACCATCGGAGGTCGATAACCAGAATAGCTTGGTTGAAATTGGCCGCACGCCTGGGACAGACATACTCATGGATATTTTCCATAGGTAAATGTTGCTATTAGTGCTGGACAGTTTTTGATAAGAATGAACCTCCCCAACCAATTACACAACATGTTCAACCGCTTTTACGGGGGCGGAGCTGGGGTTGGTTCTTTCTGCGGAGAAATTAATGCCCGAACCATTGTCCCTTTGAGTTCAGCAACATCAGATGAGACTGCTTGGGTGGAAGAGCTTGTACTCATTTTAGCTACAACAGCTTTGTTTCTTGATTGACGTACCTTAGACTTGCTCTCGATGATTTTTAAACATTCTCGAGGCATTTTGTCTAAGAAGTTACCACCGGCAAGCAGAAGTTCAATGAAATCCTTGATCAATTGAGTTAGGGCATTAAAGAATTATCGAGTTGATCAATTCTTGAAAACCCATGATAGTAGGGCATCCCCTAAGAAAGATCATTGAAACGGTCCCATGCCTCGTAAAACGTTACATCAAATTTTTGTTGCAATCTCGTGATTTTCATTTCGAAGAATTGTTGTTTTAGAGGGAGGGAAGAATGATGTTAATGAATTTTCGAAACAAAGGATCATCCCATTTAAGAATCGATCGATGGGGCTCTTTTTTTTCAAGCCAAATCGGGCTGCTCCCTCATGGGAAAATGGGAAAACCATAAGTTTAACCGACGTATTTGGGTACTTCGAATCATCATCGTAGAAGTGAGTCTGTTGAAATAACGTATGTGAGCATGTGGGTCTTCTTAATCATTTCCAAAAAAACTGCTTGTTGATTGGACAAGATTCATCAGACCCATGCTTGATCTCAAAGTAATCTGTGATTTCCGGGAAATAACTATCGCATCCTCGTACCCCTCGGTTGGGTGCTTCGAGCAGTTGCGCCATAGTAACGATTATCAGCCACGTAACTATGGAGATTATCAGGTTTCCTCAGATTGGATGATTTCAACCGAAGTTTGTCGAACTGTGGTTGTCGACGTCTACGGCTTGAGAACTAGTGCAGCATGCCCAAAATAGAAATAATAAAGGAAAATTTACACTAATTTTTTTTGGTTTTTTCAATGATTTATTCACAATGTATTTTACCGGATAAAGAATAAGCATCTCAACCAAAATAATCTACTTACTTCACGTAGCCTCAAAATATAAACGCACAGTAGAGCGAGAGTAAGAATAGCGGCGAAGCTTTATTTCTCCTGTTCGGGTCGTAGTTTTTCTTGGAACAACCCTCCCTTATACCCACTATATAGTTTGTTTAAACTTTTCAAGGTGAGCCGTATGTCGTTAGAGACACAAAATGGCAAATTTTTAATCTATTTGTTCGTGTTGGGAACCAAAGTTCACCCGGATATTATGTAATACCTCAGTTAGAATATTATATTTTGGTACTTTTACCAATTTGTTATTTTAATGATAATTAAAGACAATGTTTTTATCTTTTTGGTTTTTTTTTTAGTTTTTCAAATGATAATTATACTAAAAGAAAATGAAAATATTTTTGTACTTTTTTTTTTAATTTTTTATATAATATTCACAGCTTCAAACACAAATGCCAAACGCAACGATAGACGGTTTCACAGCCTCCCCGGCAACGGCGCCAAAAATTGATTGTAGAATTTTATACTAAATATATAATATATGATAAAATATAAAATATATATAAGTCTAAAAATCCACAAGATCAATAAAACCGAGAAGTAGTATAGAATGTTCCCGGGTCGTTTATCCCCAACGAGGCTGGACTGGAGAATCGATACAGTCGGAAGATTGGAGTTTGAATGAGAAAAATGATTTGAGAGTGCAGGAAGTTAAATTAAACAATAATAAACAAAAACGTTTAAGAAAAACCTAAAAATTAAGAAATTAAGCTGAAAAACGGGAGCACGAATCCTGAACAAAGGGGGAAAACCTAAATCTCAAAATTAAAACCCTACGAAGAAAATTTTCCACATCTAAAACTACTCTAGGGTCAAATAACGAAGAATGAAAAAGACTAGACCGAAAACGGAGGTCGTTTGACCCAAAAACGAGTCAAGACAAAAACCGCACCCGGACCCGTTCTTTAAAAGGCAAAAAGTTATAAAAATGACCCTATAGAAAAGTTTAATATTTTTTCCTATATAACAAACAAATGACAAATAAAAATTTCTTAAAAAAGAAAAATATTTTTTTGATAATTTTTGTATTTTTTATGAATTTTTTTAACTTTAAACGAAATTAAATTGTAAAAAATAATAAACGACCTTTAAAAAATTCTGAAAATTTAACTAAAAATAACTTTACACTATGATAAAACCTAACGAAAAATAAAGAAACAAAAAGAATCTGCATGTATAGAATCAGCCCCCAAATAACGTAAACAGCTTATGGCTTAATAGCCAAAAACACCCTTAAATACCCTGGCCCTTGGGATACTAACGTAAAAGTCCCAAGGGCGCAGCGGTATGTATTGTGTTATAAAAGGGGGAATGTATCGAGGGTTGAACCCAGGGTGGCGGGGGAGGTCGAGTCTTGCTCACGTCCGGGTTCACCCCTTATCTTTCCCCCTTTTTTTATTTTGGGGAAAAACTTTGTGAACCAAAGTTGTTAAGCTTATGGAGCTTAACAACTTTCAAAACTACGACTTTTTCTAAAAAGCTAAGAATAAGCTGAAAATAAGCTTTTAAAAACGACAGAATGCTTAAAAGAGCTTAAGGCTAAAAAATACTAAGTCATTTGGACACTTTGTGGACATTTAAGCTAAACTAGGACAAATAAGCTAAAGGGGGCCTAAACTAACCTATATAAGCACTAAAAAGTTAAATGGTGACAACTAAATAAGCTGAAAGAGCTTATATTGACAGAAACTTAACTTAAGCTTAAGAGCAAAAAGGTTCTACTGTCAACACTAAAATAAGCAATGAAAAAGGAAAATAAGCACTCAAAACTTAACACTTAAACAAAATAAGCAATTAGGAACAATAATAAGCAATGGGGTGAGCTCAATAAGCCAAGAAGTGGCTTAAAACCCACAACAGTACTAACTTGGGGGTTAGTACTGTTGGTGTAAATATGGGCTTAAAAAGCTCAATAAGCACAAGGAAAGGGGAATAAGCTATCTAGGCAACTTTTACACTCAATAAGCAAGAAAAAGACTGAATTAAACAACTAAAAAGCATCCTAATAAGCTAAAAAGAAAATAAGCAGTCCCTACACTATGCTTGAGTGAAACAGGCTAAGGGCTATTTTGAGCTTAAAAATAAGCTATGAAAAGAGCTCTTTAAGGACAGAAACAAAGAAGGCTTATCTAAGGGCTTATGGGCTCTCAAAATAAGCCAAAATCTTGGGCTTAAGTACACTAAAAAGCTAGATAGAAGGGCTTAAAGTTGGCCCCTTAGCACCAGGGCAAAACTAATGCCACAACAAGGGCTTAATTTGACAGCTTATTTTAAGCTGTCAAATAAGCTCAAATGGAAAAAGAAAAAGTAGAAACACAATCTAGAGTGGCTTAAGGAGTAGAGTCTTATGCTTCGAAATTTAAGCCCCTAAACACAAAGAAAAAGCTGCTAGATTTTAGAGATAAAAAAGGGCTTTTAATTTTTGAAAAATGACATTTATACTATGCAGGTTTTGACTAAAAGGTCAAATGACTCGTCAAAAGGGACTTTTGACCCTGATAAAACACACAAAAGACACTTTTTTTTTGAACTAAAACTCAAGATCCCAAGTGCTTATCTAAATAAGCACTTGTAGCTTCTTTTAAAAACCACAGTTTTGAAAAACACTTGTGAAAACTTGAAAAAACAATTTTAAGACTTAAAACTTTTAAAAACAGACTTAGATGAGCTTAAATAATTAAGCTAAAACTATCTTGTGACCACAACCCATACCAAAACTTGTTTTGACCCGTTTTTACTCTTAACCCAAACACCCCTTTAATGACTTGTTTTTAAGATTTAAAGCTTAAATGGCTGTTTTAACTCACACTTCTTAAAGAGAATTGACAAATAAGCACTAAACAGCATAAGTGAACAATAATAAGCAAGAAATAAGCACTCTAATCAGCTAAAATAGAATAAGCTATAAAAATCTAAAAATTAAGGCTTTAAAGGGAAAAATTGTAATGACCTTTATCCAAGCTTTTACAAGGATTTCTTGAGCCCTCAAGGGCTTTTACCTACAAGCTCTGGCTTATAAATAAGCCAGTGAATAAGCCAATAAGCTTTATAAGCTTAATCAAACTTCCATAAGAGCTTATAGAAGCTTATTTAACATATATAAAGGTGATTTAAGCCGTTTAACAATAAAACTCAAATATGGGTATAAAACCTTAAAACTTCAACACTTCATTAACTTGCAAAAAGAGTACAAAAAACTTGCAATAAGCTGTAAATAAGCTGAAAGAAACATAAAAATGACTTAAATTAAAGAAAGATAAAGAGTTCTACACTACATGCTTAATTCGGCTCACATAGCCTCCTATTTATACTAAGAGCTAAGCCTCAGCCCTTTTTTCTTGTGTTTCTTCTGTGAGAGACTTCAAAAGCCCTCATCCCAGCCATCCATGGTCCTTGTGCTTCTTTTAAATTGATCACAGCCATTGATTCGGCAAAAGTTATGGAGAAAAGTGAGATTGCCAACATGGCAAGGCTCCTCTTTTGGTGGGAAAGATAGTGGAGAGGAGGGGGGATGATTATCCATGGGGTGGTTTGGGTTTGCAGGATAAAGGGGATGAATTGAACCCGTGAGTTCGTTGGGGTTTGAAAAGGGCGGGAAAAAATGTTATAAAGGGTTAGAGGTGACAGGGTGTGTGTTTGGGGGTTTGACACAATTAGCCCTCCAAGGTTATAAGGTACTTTGCATTTTTCGTCCTTGGTTATTGGGAGTTTGGGGACTTTGGCACTTTCAGTCCCTGAAAGTTCTATGTGGCTTTGCACCACACGTCCTTGTGAGCTATAACTTTGGAGCCTTGGCAGAAATGGCCCTTGTGGTATTTCTTTGGCAAATTGGCAGTTTTAACCCTCCTCTTTATTTTCTTTTTTTTCTTCTTTAAATAAGATTAGGGACTTAACAAGTTTAGTCCCTAAACTTGTTTTTCTTGACTTTTTGGCTTCGGGTTTGTTGGTGTTGACTTGTTGTTGACTTTTTCAGGCTTTTTGGTTTGACTGGACTTTGTCTTTTTCCTGCTTTTCCATTCCGAGTCCGGTTTTATCGTTTTTGGCTTTGTTTTT
>BQNB010115720.1:0-21505 GCA_026074375.1 Tanacetum coccineum
CGATAAACAGCTACTGCAATGTTGAATGTACGTATGAATATTCTGTTAGCATCAGTGGAAGGTTGCTATTGTACACACATTGATGGTTTGCGTAATAGAGTTCTATACCCGCGTTTTGAGAGTCTTTCAAGGTTAGATTATTCTATTATAGGTTTGGATTTGACTGAAATACTCCTATGGGATCAAATGCTTAAGTTCTATTTGAATGCATGTAAACACTTTGGTGGCATTCTGATATGTTTATAACTTATGTTAGCATATGCTTTCTGTGTACAAATGTCAGCTGAAGGAACTTGAAAAGTTGGGCCCGAGGAAAGGCGTTATTAGCCAATCTGTCAAAGACGTTGTCCAAAGTCTTGTGGATGATGACCTGGTCTCAAAGGACAAGATAGGAACCTCGGTAAGAAATTGCCTCTGGACGGGGTACTAATCAGCAACATCTTTCAAAAGAGACAACTGTCCTGAACAAAATATGATAATACCTCTTCATGTATATCATTTCTGAACAAAATATGATAATGTTTCAGGTTTACTTTTGGAGTCTTCCTAGTTGTGCTGGAAATCAGGTATAATAAGCTTTTACTTTAATATGCTATCAAATATGAATGATTTCGTGTCCATATTATGAATCATCATAGTAGATCTTTGTCTTGCTTATATATGCCTTTTTGTATAACAGCTAAGAAATGTGTCAAAGAGACTTGAGTCAGAGCTTCAAAGCAGCAAGAAACGGCACACAGAGCTTGTGGAGCAATGGGAGTCCCTGAAGAAAGGCCGGGAGGATTCGGTATGTTGGTGACTTAACTTTTGCTATTCTAAATACGATTTTGAAAGCAATTTTCTGGGTATCTTCTAATGACTAATACGTTCTAACATCAACCATGACCAGGATGCGCGAGAAGAGGCTTTGATAGAGCTCAAAGCCATTGAACAAAAGTATCACAGTCTGAAAGTGGGTTCACATTCTAATTCTTTTTCATTTATCATCAGATAACTTAAAAATATATCATAACTGTTTATAAATCAAAATTTCAGGCAGAATTGGCACAATTTGCAGACAATGATCCAGCTACATTTGAAGCAATGAGTAATCTAATAACTACCTTATCTCCTTCGTTTATATTGTTTCTTAATCATTTAGAAGACCTTTATTCGAAATTATACTCCGTATATTAACTAAACATGCTGAAATGTTAATCATTGATTTCAGAGGAAGCTACTAAAGTTGCGCATGAAGCCGCTAACAGATGGACAGGTTCGACCTCCTCGCTTCTACACATAAAGTTCTAGTTTCAACTCAGTTATTCACTTATTCCTAACAGTGACATACGAATATTTCAGACAATATCTTCACAATGCGTCAGTGGTGCTCAAAGAATTTCCCTCAGGCCAAAGAACAGCTTGAACACTTGTACAATGAGGTAAATTCTAATTCCCCTGAACCGTCTTGAAACCCAAGTCATTTATGACATCCCAAATCATTTGATATCACAGCTATTCCTACATACTACCTTATAATTATGAATAACAAATAGCCTTATGTCATAAACACGAATTGAAGTTTTATATGGACCGGTCACTTAGATGTTCATAGAGGTTGGTAAACGGGTAGATCAGCTGTCTGTTGGGTTAGGTGACAGGTGGTAGGGGTTATAATGGGTAGACTGGTTTGACCCGTCACACTTTTTCTGCATTTTTTGAAAACTTTTATAAAGAATTACTGTTTTTAAATATAATACAAGTACAACATTATATTAACTCGTCTACATTTTTTTTATGATTTAAATGATTAGGCAGCTTTATGCAATTGAAATACATTTTGGGTGTCAATTGGATCAACCTGTTGACCCGTTTCCCTTTTAATTTTGTACACGTTCAACCCGTTAAAGATGAGCGTAATACCATTCACCAATTTATAAGTAAAAGGGTTGGAATCGCCACCTTTAGATGTCACCTGACATCGAATAGTTTTATGTACCCTCTCGTTGGAAAAAATGCCACGAGGAGCTCCATTGCTGTCATTTTTCACTGCAATGCTGATGCATGATAAAACTACTTAACTGTCTCACCAGGTACTGCCTTCACATGTAATTTTCAGGTAGGGATAACAGAGGATTTCGACTATTTGGAGTTACCAGCTATATCTGTCAAACAAATCGAGGAATAGATACTAGAAGCACATTACTTCAGTTGCCTTGTATCATCCTGTTAGTCTTATTATATAACTGGTACTTAAAGTTGTCATTACGATAAACAGTGCACGTGCAGAGTTTTGTTCTCTTGTTTTAGTGTCGTCTTAGAAATAAAAAATTAAGATTCCAGGTTATAAATTAAGTAGCTATCTCAGTATGACACTTTTGGCCACCTTTAATTTAGTTTAGTAGTGGGTCTGGTAAAGTGCAATCAATCAAAGTTCTGATTTACATATTTGTTCACCTTAGTAAAGTGCAATCCACATTACATCTGAGGTTAATTTTTTAATGTTTGAACTTTCAGTTGTCAAAGTCAACTGAATGGAAGTCTTTTCCAATTAAACTATCTGGCCAGTTATATAATTATCAACCACAGTTTTTTTTTTTGAACAGATCAACCACAATTCAAGTTGGTTTTCTTAAGTCTAAAGAATCATATCAATTATGTCTCATTAAAAGTCAAACCAACTGCTAGTTAGCATACAATTAAGCCAATCTCTGGACCCGCCAAATTTGAAAAAATCCAAAAATATGGTTCTCAAATTCCATGGAGATTCCTCATGCAGTTTTAGTTTGGGTTATATTATATTGATCATGAGTCAAACTCATATATTACTTAAGTAAAGTCGCTAATTTTTAGCGGGTCAAATGGGTAAAACGGTCCAAAGTCAAATAGTTTCCTAATGTTTCGAGTTTAGCATCGATCTTTTATAATGAAATAGTCGCCGTGGTAATCATAATTGTCACTTGATTATATTTGTGTGTTTCATTCAACCTCTGGTTACAGTGGATACAAGTTCCTATTATAAACTGTGTAGTAGTAAACAATGTAATCTAATATGAAATAAATAGGCCTAATCATAATCTCTAACATTATATAACTACAAGTCTACAAATTATGTGTTATCTTGCATTCAATAGTGTTATGGTGCATTGATTAACAGATGGAAGGGACTCAAGTTGAGGACAACTTTGTACAGTGAAAAAAGCCAGCTGATTAGGTTCAGGCAATGCACTCTCACTAACCAACATTAAAACCACTGACAACATAGTTGGTCGATCTTCAGCATGATGTTGCACACATAATAGGGCAACATGTATTGATCTCAGTACTTCAGGTACAACAGCTGACCCGCGTAAAGATTCCTCATGTGCGTCAATGCTTTGTTTTCGTTGTCGAGTCTCATGTAGATCCTAGCAAAAGTCATACTTTCGTTAAGTATAGTCAAATATTTGAATTTGGTATTGCAATGACATTACATTACATGTCCAAGGAAGGTTATCTCGATGATCTTCATGAGCTTAATTTCTCTGTTTTTATCCCACTACTATCACCAAAACCATACACCAAACTAAATACATGACTTTACGAGAAACGCGTGTATGCTACTCGGGAGAAATGTAACCACTGCAGAAAAGTCGAACATAATAAATTGACGAATTAGTATTAGAAGATATCAATGTTAATCTAATTGACCGCAGTTAGTAGATTCTTACTATGTTCCGACCACCTTCTTTGTCTTAGCACTGGCATCTTGTCCTACAAACATTCTAGCAAGTCCAAAATCGGATATTTTTGGATTCCAATCACTGTCTAGCAAGATGTTACCTGCCTTGAGATCTCTGTGGATGATTTGAAGGCGGGAATCTTGATGTAGATAGAGAATGCCTCGAAGCCATTGGTATAATGTGAAAGCGATGAGGCCAATCAAGATTGAGCTTTTTGTTATTGTAAAATATGAAACTACTGAATGTTGGTTGTGTTGCTGAATTTTCGGGATACATTTTGCAAGGAAAGTGAAGATTTTCCGTGAAATCAGGGAGTCAAACCAAATACTAAATGCGTCCATGCTTTTGTTAGCCTTTTTACTCGTAAATCAAAATCATTTCATTTTCATGAATGCGTATCCAAGGAAGCTTTACAAGATTCGATGCTGATGCCTTGCAACAGACAATGAGTTCCTTTTGAATTCCTCAACACCCTTGATGACGATTGTCTGGACAGAACGTTTTACGGCTACTTCTTGTCCATTTTCCAATACACCCTATATCATTATTGTTAAAAATTTGAATTTTTTGAACGCTTCTTAATTGTGTTTTGCTTTCTATCAAAGAAATAATGATACATACCTTGTAAACAGGACCAAAACCACCTTCTCCAACTTTATTGGAGTCACTAAAGTTATTTGTGGCCTTTACTACTTTGTATAGGCTAAAAAATTGTATATCATCAAGATTATCCGTTTGCGTATTTGTATTCTTTTTAGCAAGTGCGTATTCCAACTCTCCTGCAAAATGGAATATTCAATATATGAATACCTGACTAATTCATTTAGATCATCTCTGGAATTTTTTTTAGCTAATTAGTGTTACCTTGCTATTTCAGTGAAGATTATTCTTTCTCTTTATATGGATCGCGCTCCAGCAGACACAGCAGTGTTAGCTGACAAAACTTGGTAGGACAAAGGTGAGTGTTTCCTTTCCTTTTGTTAGTTCTGTGATTCCAGTAAAAATACAATACATTGACAAAATGGTGAGTACTTATTGCATAAGTAAAGCACAAAAAATATCACAACTGAACTAATTGGTGGTATACATTAATACGTATGTGTACCTGCTAGCTCGGTGGTAGCCATTCTTATATAAATGGTATCACCGTCATCAAACTCTGCTATATCCCTGAGCTCATCAAACCATATTAAGCATCCACTTCCGCCATTTCTGCTATCTAAAAATTTAAGGTATGCCATACATGAGCATTATTTCTGCAGGCAAGATCACATTCTCCCAAAGGTATGCTATGATTGTCCAATGACTTGCGTGTATTGGTAGGTTTCACTCCTGATCCTTTTTTAAAATCCATACTCACTCCAATTAAAGCACTTTTCTTTGACACCTTTGGACAATATGAAGTTTCCATTCATGTGGAAATATTGGTCAAAAACCTTCATACAACTACAGGTGGATGTCTATTCTGCTCCAACCGTCATACGGGCCACAAAGTTCGAAACGTGCACAAATATCGCCTCCGGTTTCTGCATACACAATCCAATCTTGAATTCTCTCAATCCAATGAAAAAGTTGGGTTCTTCCGTCCCATGTCAAGACTATCCTTTGAATAACTGGACCTCTAAGTTCATATGTAAAATATATTTCCTTTTGATTAACAACAAACTCACTTTTGTAAACTGAATTTGGCATGTCAACACCAAAGCCACTAAACCCAAGACCACGCCATGGTCCAAATCTCAAAATTAATAGCGAACCTTTCCTAGTAAATATTTGTGGATACCCATTTGTGTCTATTAAACTATTATATATACCTGGTGAAGGATCACCAGGACTCTTCCAAGAGGTCATATACCTCTCTAAACCAGTCACTAAATCATGCCCGAATTTCATTCCTTGGACTTTCCGGGGCTAAAAAAGCCCATTTCAAACATTTTTCCTTTAGAAACAATGGTTTCACCATCTCTGAGTGTTTGGTTTGCAAATATGGTATCTAGCGCGACACAGTCAGATAGCAGCAAGATCAAAGTAATTAACAAGTATATATATATAGAATGGTCTTTCATTTATGATTCAGATAAAAGATATATAATGATGTTTAACATATACATTGGTGGTCTTGATTAATCATTTTGTGCCTTTAAAATATTGTTTGAATTTTTAGTACTCATAGTCAATTAAATGGTAGTCTTTTTCCGTTGTTGAAACATTATGTTATAAATTAATAAAAACATTATAAAAGAGAAAATTATTCATATATTTTTTATAAGACTTTTTCCTCTTGGCTAAGTCTTCTAAAGACTCTACCTACCCAATGTTATTTGAACATAAATTCAAGTTTAAATGCCCCTTCGAAGTTAATAAAGAATTATAGTGAACCTCTGTCTAGCTGATAGTCAAACCAAGATGGTATCTAATCTTTGGATCCCACCAAAGTTGAAAAATCATAACATGTTAGTTTTGAAATTCCTAAGAAAATTCCTGATGTTGTACTACACTTGTAGCTGTTTATATCTAAAGAATTAGGGGGTGTTTGGCATTGCGATATGAAACAGATTATTAGATTATCACAGTTTGAAAACGTGAATAATTCACCTTCAGTGTTTGGCACACAAAATGAGATAAGTGATTATTTGCGGTATGTAGTGCTCAAAATGCGGTTTTCAAAAAGCAACAAAAGAGTAACAGCCACAAAACGTGGTTTCTTCTTTTATATAAAATTACCTATTAACCCTCACATATATATCAATCCACTTACCATTTTATCAATTAAAAAATGTCCATTTTAGTAATCTTGCATGATCAATCATTAGATAATCTAATTTGCCAAACACTCAAGAAATTGGTTTATCTGATTATTACGATATCAAACAACATAATAAAATCCAAACACTATATTTCAAAATCACGTTTTGCAACAACTGATTATTTGATTATCCATTTTCAAAACGCATAATCTATTTTCAATAAGCAATCCCAAACACCCCCTTAGTACATCTTGCATTTGTCGTGCAAGAAAAATGTGCATTAAAAAGGTAACAAGTCAAATCAAAATATTATCGTTTATATTCTTTCATTTAAAGATTTTTTATATGATTCAAGGAGTCATTGCCCGCAGATTGCGTCAGGAAAAAAATCAATACTATATTATAGTCCAGGTTTTTTTATTTGTTTTAAATTAATTGTCCACTTTCAAAAATAGATATGAAATTTATATTAAGTTTACTTAATGTTATTATTACAAACTTTAAAGAAGTTAGAAATTAATTGGTTAAGGGTAAAACTGTCATTGTGCAAAAAGTAAGAGAAAAAAAACTGTAATGATGATGTTTTTCTTAAACTACGTGTTTTTTGTCGGTGGACTATAATTATGAGACGGAGGAAGTAGTTTATATGAATACAAAGAGTGTTGATATATATGACTACAAATGAAACATAAAGTTAGACCTACTTCAAACGTTAAAAGTAAAATCACACGAAACTGAAAACTTAAAACTAAAAGTATAAAAAACAAGGATGTACATAAACTCAAGAGCAAGAAAGAAATATGTGTAAAGTTGGAGAATCAATTATAAAAGGGATAATTACGTAAAAATGTATTTAACTTGTTAATTTTTCGATGTAACCTTCTACCGGTTATATTAATTTTGTTTTCTCATTATTTCTGTTTAGCAATAAATCCACCACGGATAATATCATGTGATCTTAATCAAGACATCATCATCTTCATCAAGAACAACTAGCAGGGTATCCGCGCAATGCAACGGCGGGTACCCCGTGAGTATATTTTGCGGCGAGAAAATGTGATTCGGTTAAACGTTTTTCTAACAATAACCGTATAAATGAATGGTAATTTAAATTAAAATAACCAATGCAAAGTATTTCATATCCAAATAAACAGAAGGTCCAAACGAAAGAAATGAACACAAGTAGCATCTTTGAAACATAAGTTAAAATAGACGGGTACCCGCGCGTTGCGGCGAAGGGTTCTCGTATAATTAAATATTCCCGCGAGCAAATATTTACGTTTTCAAGCACCGGATTTCTTTGATGTTGCACAGGAAGAGGGGTTGGGCGGGGTTTAAGGGCTAGAAGAACCTTGGATGGCTGAATCTATTTTGTGTGAAATATGATTAGTTTATGTTGTAGCTTATTGATTCTTTCCTCAATCATGAGTTTTTTTTATATTAAGGTTTTGTGATATTTGTTTAAAACTTTCTTTGTGATTCTGTCATAATTTAAGGTTTTGTGATATTTGTTTAGAACTTTGTTTTACCTTTGTTAAATTTTAAATTGAGAAATAACACAAATATATAAAAATTTAATATTGGTGGTTTTTTTTCATGGATACAAACTATATAGTGATAATTTTTGGCCAAGTATAATAAACAGAAAGCTTTTTATGTTGTAACTTTTAATGATGTCAATGAAACAAACAATTTAACATTTAATGATTTTCAAAACTATTCGGTGAGTAAGAAAATTGGGAATGTCCAAGTCCAATATTGTGTCGACCATATCATAAAAATAGGAAATGAATTAATGTCATTAACACCATTGTTAATAGGCTTCATGATTCAAAGAAAATTATACAAAAATAAGTTTTTTTTATATTCCTCTACATAGTTTACTAAGAAAAAAATTGGTACTCGTATTACACATGCAAATAAAGTATATATAGAAATCAGTTTTCATTAGTAAAAAAAATGCGGATTATTATGTAACAATATAAAAAAGATGTCAGGACATGCTTTTTCGGTTACTATATAAATGTTTTTTAATTAGGGTTTTGCTATATAATGCCCACTAGGCATGGATTAGTGTATTTATAAAAGGAATGTTTTAGTTCATTCAACATGTATTTAATGTATTTTCTTATCAATTATAGTAATTTACTAGTTCATTTAATGCATTTTCTGGTAAATTAAGAAAGTTTATGTTTATTAATCGCACCTTAAACTCTGCCTAGTGGGCAAAATTTAGCAAAACCCTTATAATTAAATGAAATGAATGATAATGATTGATTTAATATTTGGAAGGGTACATATTAATATTTGAGTGAATGAGGTGAATGGTATGTAACAATGAATGGAAAGAGGAAAAAGAAACTACATTAACAAAAGAATGACATTAAATTGTCGTTGAAACTTTCAATCCTTTATACCGAAACTCATAACAACTACCTTAATTATCTCTATCTTTACTACTTTATAAATCATTTAGCTCATTTTAATTTTAGAAGTCTTAAAATTTTTAAGTAAAAAATATTTTTTCTTTAGGAAAGTTTATATAAAAGTTACGGTTACAACTGAAAATTTAAGTGTATTTATGTAGTCCGTTTCATAAAAGCTCACTTCGTAATAGTCCATCTCAACATTTAAGTGTATTTATGTTTATTTGTAACAGCCCATTACACAATATATAAAAAACCCCTAAATAAATAAACACACAGAGATCATTTTTGTTGGTATAAACACCCGAACTCACCCCAAACAAGCAAACATCCAACAAAAAAAGTACATTACGAATAGCACCAGAATACAATATCTAAGCAGAAATCTGATGCTGATAAAATGATATTTTTAATCCTTTATTGTGCAGAATGATGCAACGTTCTGTCCCTAAGACCACATTATAAAGATCAACACAGATGTTATTTACACAACTAATCTCAGTTACCATGTCTGCCCATATGTTTGATACATTTCCGCGCAACAATCGTTTAGAATTTAGAGAAAGCAAATTCCACCCCTCAAATTTGCGATAGAGCAATAATTTCAAAAGATTTAGATGACACGCTCAAGGGCAACGATACAATTCCCCATTGTTAAGCACACAAAAAGATTATGTGTCCATCTTAGCAAACTAAAGCGTACCACGAATTAGTACAAAGACACAAATTTAATATCCATATAAAATCAGCAAATCAAAAGAAAAATAATAGTTTCCAATTACCGCGTATAGTGGCCATGTACATTGGCCTGTAAACGGACGACTAGTATAGAATGTTTAGTTTTGGCATTAAATAAGTAGTTGCTATTTCGTATAATATAAGTGAATTACCTCAAATGATAATTGGCCTAAAGTAAATTGTAATTATGCGCATTTAACGCTTTGTGAATAAAGGATTCATATTTGTACAAAATCAGATATTTTTTTTAGTGTATGATAAGGCGTATACTGTCATAAAACTTGCATCTACCAAGATGTACTATATACAAATGTTACACCCACCATGTCACCGAGTTAGTTAAATATGTAAAGGAAGGGCAGCTGCCTTCAAGCACAGAGAATAGTTTGATGAATAATACTACACAATATTCTTACGAACAAGATGTGGCCATTTTATCTTTATATGCCCACAACTTGTTTAAGTCAGAAGTAACCTATATATCAAAGTAGAACCATCTACCAAGGAGTACCCCAAACCTCAAGAAGCATTACTAAGGAGTTACAAACTCTATCGTTGCGAGTAGAACAGTCTTGGAATGGCCAAGAAAAGAGTTCATAAACGTTCCATAGGGAAAGGAATACTCGTAAGCCGTGTACAGTCATAGCCTCAAAAAGCTCATAGAAGCTTCCCGTGTTAATTAACCGTGTAATCACATATCCTTCTCACGTATTGTCCCATAGATATTAGATTAATTCATATGGGCACATTTCTTAAGTTATAACTGTGATATAGATACCCAATCATGGAACGCAAAACATAACATCCCTAGAGAATAAAAGTAAAAAAAAAACAATAAAATGATGGTCTTCTCATTCAAGGGTTTCCTCTAGCTAATAATTCTTACAATCAAACGTGCGCACTTTAAGTAATATACATAAATTAATACAACAGAAGATCGTTACTTAGCACAGATAATTTGAAGTGAAAAAAGGTAATCAACAGATTGTCAAAGAAATAGTACCAAGTATGTTTACCTTAAGATGATTTAAAAGGGAACGTCGCTTGGTAGTGCAATCACCCTCCATTAACATGCTCCGAGATCCCCTTAAACTGAATTCCAAATTTCCTAAGCAGCTGAACATCATCTCTCTTGATGTCATTCAATGTCTCCCCAATCACAAAATCACCAAGAGCTAAAACCTCGGAGATCGCTTAAAAATCACGCAATTGTCCGCACAATACGCATAACTAACCTAGACAATCCCATGTCCGACAGGTGACCACAATTTTGGAGCTATTCTTATATTATCGCAAATTCGCTGTTTACCTTCCTAATACAACCAAAACTCATTTAATGCACGAGCAATAAACCGCTCATAACAAACTGTGTGATGAAAGTTTCATCACATCACTACAAAAAATGATCTATATTATCCCTAAACTCGTGAAAATAACATGATATGTTTTGAAATTAGAACACATATGCCATGTCCTCCCCAAACTTTTTTTGAAGCTGGCATTTCCAGCTGAGATCCTATTTAGAACAGACTCGGGAGATTTTTTCACATTCTTTATACTTAGTTGCTAGTACGAAGTGCAATTAATTTTTATGACAATAGCGCCTAATAATGTTGATGAATGCAAAACCATTATGATAACTTAACTAAGTTAAATAAATAAGTCCCAGTAATTATTATTTTTTCACTAGCACAAGAGTTGATTGTTGAAGTTTTCCAAGAGAGCACAGGAATATGAACCTAGATAGAAATCACTAGCAACCTGCAAAATCACGAGTTATCATTAAAACAATGAAAATTCTAATGTTTCAAAGATTTTATACATAAATTAAGAACTACTCTTAAAGAAATACCTTTGTGTTTGTGTTTGTGGTATTCAAGACATTTGAAAAATCCTCATTTGAATTATGATTTTTGTACTTTGCCATAAATTGTAAAATAGCAGCTTGGTTTTCTTTCATTTCTTTCATTTCAATGTGTTGCCTTTCTTTCAGATCCTTTAATTCGACTTCAAGTTCGTTGATTTTGCTATCCAACATTGCACTATGATAAATCAGCAAGATACTTTATGTGACCTAGGCAATATGATAATTTGGAGCCACTACCAGCCATACTTGTTATACCATGCCTTTTTCTTTTCCTTGACTATCAGCCAAGTCATCGGTTGTCCCAATCAACATCCCATTACACTGTAGGTTGTATTACTATGTAGCTTGTAAAGAGGCATCATTGGTTGTATTATCTTGATGCTTGTAGAGGCATCCTTGGTTGTACTATACCTTAGTTGCTTATATACTAGCATTCATTTCCGTATTATCCTTTCTGATGTGGATTTTTCAAGTTTCAAGAATTAAGTCATAAAAGATACTAATACAAATAAGTCGAAAGAAAAAGACACAGATATACGTACGATAAACAATTTTGGGGCGTGGCATGGATGCGATGAACAATCATTCCATTCTTTTTGTGCGACTATATGCTGATATAAAGTTCCACGTGTTTGGTAAAGAACGCTCTGTTTTCTTCTTTCTGAAATATTCATGCATTATGATATCATCATTTACCAAATTCAGTGCAATTACAATACATGATATTAAAAAACACACACAAAATACGAGCATCACCGTGTTCATAGGCAGCTGACACAGAACCTATGCACATGCATTTATCATCTACTATGTCTAAATCATCGATATATATCCCAAGGCATGAATTGGCAACTTCCGACTTTGGCCTGGCAAGAAAGTCTCTACAGTGCTAAAATGAAAAAAAAAAGTTATGCTGAACTAAGACTCCGGGACAAATAAGCGAAAGGTAGAAAAATGCAGTCAACAGCTTAAGAAAATTATAACTCTAGATTCATTTTGGCTATTAGAAAAGGCACAAATCTGTAGTAAACACCTGAAACTCAATTGTAAAACACGTGCTACTAACAGTAAAAATGCATGTGCAAGGTGTCCACAGAGAGAATATGGTGTATTCTGAATGAATAAATCGTATACAGGGCTTCTGAAGTAGTAGGAAACAGCATGATTCTTACGTGATTCATTTCCATTAATTCCATTAGTTTAACTTATTTGGAAGGCCAAGTAGAATTGAGATTAAAGAAATGTGAAATAAATCAGTTACTCTCTGTTTAGGTCATGAACCAGTGGCAATATACATTCATGGATCATATATTAGTATAAGCATTGAAAGTAATTACCCTCAGAAACACTTATATTGAGGGGCTTCAGTTAACAGCATACTCAATTGTCGTAGAGGTATATAAAGCCATAAAGGGATTGTTAGGCAGCAAGACAAGTATATAGTGTTCTTTCCTATTATAGTGAGACATACCTGAGCATCTTCACAAAACCAATGAGTCACTAGATTCTTGAAATCTTTTTTCTCGACTCTAGTATCAGTTTGAGCGGCTACAATTTCATCAACGGTTAAGCTTGAATCAAATTGACGCTTTTTTAGCTCATATTTCCATGTCTTCCACTTTTTTCCTATGTCCGACATTACCCACGATCTGATTTCTTCGGTTTCAACGGGAGCAAATTCAAATTTCTCCTACAATTTAATATTTAGCAAGGAAATTAGTAATATATAAATCAATAATATCTTTGTGTATGTGTGTGTTAACTAATTATTTAAAAAATATATTATTAGATATATATGTATATATATATATATATATATAATCAAATTTACCTTGACGATGCTCCATAAATCATCTTTCTTATCTTGTGATACTTTCCTCCAATTTGTGACACTTATATCGATATGTTGAGACATTTTGGCAAGTGTTCCAATTAAGGTAGTTAACTCCTTGCCAACCGTTCATTAACAAATATAATATGTAACAAATAAAATTACGTCGTAAATATATATAATAAACTTACTTTATATGTAAAAAAAGAAATAAATCAAAACCCGGTCGGGTCTCGAGAATCAAGTTGACTCGGGTCACTTCAAACCCGACGAGTCTAACCGGGTTTTGATAATATAAAACCCGGTCTAATTTGACTCGTTTTTTCGTCCGGAACCGGTTCAACCAGTTGACCGACCGAGTCAAACCGAATTTCAAAACATTGCTTTTGCCTACTTAAAATCCAATACATATCGGTAAGAATCGCCAAATCTATATAATCAAAATAATATAATAACAATAAAACAAAAATAGAAGTACCACCAGATTACAAAAATACGTTTCCTCAAAAAAAATACGATTTCATCATTCATGTAAAAAAAAACTATCACCGGGTTGATTCATTCGTCGGTACCGTTTTATCACCGCCGTCCACCTCCACCGTCCTTATCACCGCCGGCACCATCTCTATCTCTCGCACCACCTCTATCTCCGTCATTAATCGTAGTCATAGTTATATACGTATAATACAACAATTTTAGCTTATTATATTAAACTGATTTAACTTATTATATTAAATGATATATTGAATATGTTGAGGTTTTGAATTTTATGTTACATGATATGTTGAATATGTGCTGTTTTTTGTGCTTAATTTTAGCTTATTATATTTAACTTATTGATTTTAGGCTATATCTGGTCTTATTGTGCTTATTTTGTTTATTCGCGCTGTTTCGGTTACAAAACCCTAGGTTATGTGAATTTATTACTTTTAGCTTATTATTTTGTTAAACTACTACATTTTGTGCTTATTTTAGCATATTGTTTTGTTAAACCATCAAAAATTGAACCTCGGGATAAGCTTTATTGCTTACATGTGATTTATGAGTCATAAGTCCCTAAAATGAAGGTTAAGTGAAAGTTTTACTACCTTTTGAAATAATAAAGTAAAAGGTATAATTATTATAGATAAAAAAAAGTCACCTTTCAGGATACATCCACTAAAAAGGTATTGGACCACCAAGTTGTACATCCCTAACTAGATGGATCACCAAATGAACCATGACATTAAAGAATGAAGGAGGAAAAATTTGTTCCATTTTGCATAATGTTACAACAAATCGGGATTGAAGAAATCTAAGATGGTCTTCCGTTAAATCTTTTAAACAAATCCGCCTAAAGAAATCGCATAACTTAATTACTACTTTGCTAACATAATCAGGCAAAGTACCAAGTAGCTTTTCATCCCCATAACCTTCCTTTCTTTCAATTGCAAACAATGAGAGATATTAGGCGAATATTCATCAGGAGGCTTGATAGATCTAAGGGTTTCCAAGAACGTATCTTTCTCCTCTCGAGTCATTTCATAACATGCTTTCGGAAAAGATAGATTATTGTTTCTTGGATTCTTTTTTTATGAAGTTCTTGTCGTATACCCCATTTTTCCAAGTCTAGACGAGCTTTCTAGTTATCTTTTGACTTCCCCACTTGACCAAGCAAAGTCCCGACAATATTATCACATATGTTCTTTTCAATATGCATTACATCAAGATTGTGACGCAACAACAAGTTTTTCCAGTAAGGTAACGTAAAGAAAATGCTTTTCTTTTTCCAAGGACTCTTTTCAACATTTTCAAAAAGAAAATCGACACCTTTCAATTGATTTAGAATATCATCTCCAGACGCCACAATAGGAGCTTGTCTTAATTCTTGATGTCCATCGAAGGATCGAGTATCTTTACGTGAGCTATGATTTGGTTCAAGCCATCTTCGATAGCCCATGCAACACCATTTTCTACTGTGATTTAGCCATTTTGAAGTTTTGTCAAAAGCACATACAGGACATGCATATTCCCCTTTAGTGCTCCACCCATAAAGGTTGGCATATCTCGGGAAATCATATATTTGTAGAATTAAATGCAACTTTATTTTGAAGTTTTGATTCGTTGAGTCATCAAATGTATCGCTACCACCCCCATAACTCTTTTAACTCCTTTATCAAAGGTTGCATGTAAACATCAAATGCTTTATTACTAGGGCTTTTGGGACACGAAATGATCAAAGAAAGAATAAAATAGGGTTGTTTCATGACATACCATGGAGGTAAATTATATGGAATAACAAAGACAGACTAAATAATGCAGTTTAGATTGATTAACTTGCATGGATTGAAACCGTCACTTGCTAGTGCCAAACGAACATTTCGATGATCGCTTGCAAATTAAGGATGCTTCTCATCAAAGTGTTTCCATGAGAGTGCATCAGTTGGGTGTCGTAGTTTACCATCTTTCACCTGTTCCAAATGATGTCATTTCATAAGATGAGTTGTTTTCGAAGAATAAACAATCTTTGAAGGCTTGGTTTTAAGGAAAACCAACGAAAAATTTCATTGCTTTCTTCTTTCGTAGGCCCGCCTCCTTTTATAGACCCTCTTCATGTTGTATACCCACCTCATCTTGCATACCCGCCTCATCTTATATACCCGCCTCATCTCCCGACTTATCTCCAGAGTTATCTTCTTGGTTGGGCCTCCATCTAGAAGCATTACAAAAGTAACATACTTATTTATTCTTATTTCCATTCCAAAACAACATGCATCCGTTAGGACATGCATGGATTTTTTCATACCCTAACCTCAACTTGTTCATGATGTTTTTCACCTCATGATGTTTCTTAGGCAATATGTTCCCGTGAGGCAGCAACTCTTCTTGAAGAAACTCCAATAACATAGAAATGATTTGTTGCTCCAACCACAAAGAGATTTTATATGGTATAAACAAACCAAGCAAGACAACTTGTTATGCTTACAATTAGGATACACCTTTTGGTCACCATCTTTAACCAAATCATCAAACTTCTTTTTATCATTTTGATTTTCACGGTTAAATTCACGTTGTTCAGATTTACGTTCACGTTCTCGTTCTGTTCCTCCTTCTCGTTCTTGTTCACCCATACTTCGTTCCATTGACACCGTCGGAAAAAGATCATGTAGTATCTCATGCATTTCATGATCCATGTCTTCATCTTCATCATTTTCAATCATACTCGATGATGATACCTCATTGCTTTCCCCGTGATCCGTCCAATTCAGGTACCCTCTCTTGAAGCCAACACATATAAGGTGATCATATACTTTATCTCTTTCAAGGTGAAATCTATTGTGACAATCCGTGCATGGACACAATATCATTCCATGTTTACTCGAATTCTCAAAAGCGAAGTTCAAAAAATACTCCACGCCACTTACATATTGTGAACTAGCTCTTGGTGCACGATACATCCAAGATTTGTCCATAACTATATGTATGATGTCAAAAGTAAGAATTTCTATATATCATATCATAACTATTTGGGAAAACAACCATGTAAGATGGAGTCATTATTTCTAGCTTTTCATATGTGTTAAGAATTTCTATATATCATATCATATACTTCGTAATTTTTTTAAAGACAACTAATTATCTCATAATATATACACACAACCAATCTACGTAACATCCTAAAACCTCTTATAACCAAACAACCGTTCTACGCTTAATAAGTTTCACTTCATCAAAATATTTTACCAAGCATAAATTCAGAGTGCTTCAATCTTCATGCCTACGCTAATGGATTTTCACATACAAGGCAACACAAGCTCGTTAAATTAGCTAGGCTTTAGCTTATGCGTTTCAACTAGAAACAATATCCAACTAGGCAACTAGCAACGGTAGAAGTCGATCTAACTATACAATCCTATCAGCTCCAAACAACCTTTAAATTAGTTAAGCTATAGCATATTAACCAACAATAAAATCAGTTAAACAGATGTTCACAATGCCTAGATCTTCATGCCATACATCACTAATAACTTTTCGCAAACCATACATCACTCGTTCCTAAGACAAAGTCTCTGCTATACATCTCAACTAACCAAACAAACATATCAATAGCAAACTTACACTAGCAATCGTATCACCTCCAAAAAAACTTTATCATAACAACAGCTATCAATAGCAAATAGATATTACTTATTAACACTTCATATACAATACAAAAAGTAAGGGAAGCGTTGTTTATACCTGATTTGATAACGACGGTGGTGGTGCTGTAGTTAGTCTAATCGACAATTACCATGGTGGTGGATAACGACGGTTGTGATGCCGGAGTTAGCCAATTGAACAATTACATGTTTCGATCATATAGAGTGTGGTGGAGTTAGGGTTTGGGAGTGTGTGTGCGTGTGAGATTTAGGACGGAGTGTGTGTGCGTGTGAGGTCACACTTATTTTTTATTTTGTTTTATTATTTATTTTATTTATTGTTTTGATTTGGTGTCTTTTATGGGTACGAGTGGGTAAAAGTTTTACTCCATATTTGTTACAACATATTTTTTAGCAAAAGTTTTTATTCCTATTTAGACTTTTTAGAGATATTATTGAGCAAAAGTTGTATTTGTTACATTTTTATTATATTTGGGTTGACCCATACTTGAACGAACCCGGCCCAAGTTGACCAAGGACCCGAACGGACCCGACACCCAACTCGAATTGACCCGGACCCGATTGACCTGAGTTCAAATAAGGTCGAGTTCGGATATGATATTTTTAGACTTGACCCGACTCGAATTGACCCGAATCCGACCAACCCGACTCGACTAATACTCCTAGTTATAAGTAGGGGTGCTCATGGTCTAAAAACCGGACCGGACCGACCAAAACCGGACAGAACCGAAACCGATTTTGTCCAAACACCGAACCGAAGACCGGACCAAAATGGTCCGGTCCGGTTAGGTCTTCGGTCCAGTCCGGTCCAACAAGGCATAATTGTCGTTTTTTTCGTAAGACGAAACCGGACCGAACCAATGACCGAAAATAAGGAAAATGATGGACCGAAATAGTTTTGGTCCTGTTCGGGCCGGTTTTTCAGTTCGGTTACGATCCGCAGTCCGTTTTGCTCATCCCTATTTATAAGTATTCATCATATAAGTTTAGCTTTTCCTACTTTTTCGTCATTAGTAGGCAAACATTTAGTTTTTCTTACTCTTTCATCACTAGGCAATAGTTTAGTTTTTCATACTCTTTCATCAATAGTTTTTCCTACTCTTTCATCATTAGTAGGAAAATTTTTAGTATTTCTTACTCTTTCATAAGTAGGCAAAAGTTTAGTTTTTCATACTCTTTCATCATTAGTAAGCAAAAGTTTAGTTTCTCTTACTCTTTTATCATTAGTAAGCAAAATATTAGTTTTTCATACTCTTTCATCATTAGTAGGCAAAAGTTTTAGTCACCAAATGTCATTTATTTTGTAGTGAAGGTCACAATTTCCTTTGTTCCGGTTGTTCATGTTTTGTTTTGTTTTATTTCTTCTTTTCTAGTTTTACTACTTTAGTCCGAGCTTTCGTGATTTCGCCGCTCGGACTACGGGAGAGTATTAGAGGCTAAATAAGCTCAAGCCCGGTTTGTGGGTTTAGGGCATTAGGGTTTGTACTATTATAAATAGTAATCAATAATAAATTATAACCCATGAGGTTTATCATTGTCTAACAGTAACCAACTTCATTATACTATATATCATTTCTGATCAAATACTAAGTCGTTTTGACGACGGGCCAATTTGCAGCCCAAACACCGGCCCAAATTAAAAATATATATATTTGTCAGTTCAAAATAAAAAAATAAAAAAATTACAAAGTGCACTCTTAACTTTTAATTATTTATGATTTTTTTATAAATTAAACTTTATTTATCAAATGTATAACATATATCTACCGATTCTTCGAATTGCGAACAAAACAAGCCCAATATTGCAATGCTTATGACATAAGTACGATTTTATAAAAAAATGTTGAAGTTTAATATATGTCATTTTCGTCTTTCAAGCCCCGTTAACGTTTATCAACTTTAATAAGTAAATACATTTATATATAAATACGAATACTACATATTTTGTTAACCAAATAAGTAACAAATATTATACTCGTCCCAACGATAAATACTCATTCAAATTCCGTAATTGTTAAAAAAATACCCAGTGAAATAAAATACATTCGTTGAATACAAGTCAGACCCGCCGCAACGTGCGGGCACATTCTCACTTTCGCAAAAACTATGTCCCGCTGCAACGCACGAACTATCCTGCTTGTATTAGATCGTAGCTCTTAAACAATGAAGTTGTGGCAAACTGTCCATGGGGGTTTAGCCCAGCAACAACCCAAACCATTTAGTTGGGCCTTTCGTTTTGGCAACTTTGTTCTTTTTTCTTAACTTTTTTATAATAAAAAAATTATATTATTTCAGAGTTTTCTATAATATTTAATTTTATAGACAAAAAAAATTAGACCAATCAAAACGCTTGATTTTGATACGTAGGTAAAATCGTGCGATTTGATTGGTTAAAAAAAGTCAAAGTTGAATCCAATTTGGTCAAAATTGAAAATTTTGTTGGAATAATTTGGTGGAGAAAAAAACATATAAAAATATATGTGTCAAATTTGTGAAAACAAAATTTTTAAAAAAGAGGAGGTTATTAATAAAACTTTAATAGTTAAATTTTAAATAAATAATATGAAGTTAAGTGTAAATTTATATGTTTCTATGTTTTTAATAACTTTTAAAAAATAAACAAATAACCCCTTAGACTTTATACTCCTAGACTTTATATTTTAAAAATACAACATATATGTTATATATGCAAATGATTATTAATATCAAAATGAAAGAACGAATTATTGTGTATACAAGTAAATAGACGATGTAGTACGTATACAAACAACTCATGTTTTTCCTCATTATGAGTTTAAGTAAGAATATCCAGAAAAAAAAAAAATTTACTATATGCGTTCAATAAGGACTCATTGTTATTCCATTTTATAAGTTTATCACATGCGTACACGGGTTTTGATATTACATACGACTAAATTATTATTAACACACAACAATGTAATTGACAAACATGAGGATTCGCATTCTTTATTTAATATAGTAGAAAACATTTATTATAACTCTTACAATTGTTTAAATTAAGGGCATCCACAATGGAAGATTTATGAAAAGATTTAAAACTCATGAAAAGGTTTATCTTTTGTTTCAACCATAGTGAGCTTATAGTTTATATATATGTGGCATGAAGATGTCCAAGATCCTAGACCTATTCATAATTTAATGCATGTGTTATGGTTGAACATTTCATATTGTTGTAAAATGTTTATACATAGTGGTATGAGGTTTATACTATCAAAAGCTTTATAAGTTTATGACTTGGCATTTTATAAACCTATTGAAAAGTTTTACCATTGTGGATGCTCTAAGAGAAATCCGCATTTACAATTATTAAGATAATGATAAACAAGACCTCCAATATGCAAATACGAAAAAATAACAACATTTGCAAAACTAACATTTAATTAAAATTTAATGTCTAAACCTCGTGTGTGCACGGGTATTAAAACTAGTAAATAGAAGTAGTTTTTTTTTCTTATAAATAAATAAAAGTAGGTTTATTTTATTTAATTTGCTAACCATAGTTTTAGGTTATGTCTAAACTATTCAAAAATGCAATGATTGATTGTACCAGGGTGCGCACGGTTCGGTTTGGGTCGATTTTTGGCTAAAAAAGAAACCGAACCGAAATATTCGGTTTTATAAAACCAAAACCGTTCGGTTTTTGGCGGTTCGGTTTTCTCGGTTTCAGTTCGGGTTTTTCGGGTTTTAACCGTTATATTTTGGTGTGGCCAATTTATACAAACAAAGTTGTTTTACGTAGAAAATTGATTATTTTTCTTTACTTTTTTTTGTCAATATGAGTCTAATAATATTTATCCCGAATTTCTACAATTACATATGAGACACATACACATGCAACTGGACATACGTATATTATGATCATTGTCATATATATTGATATATTGTTAAGTAAAACACACTCACACACACGCATATAAACGTTAAGATATATATATATTATAATTTCATCCACAATATGAATATGAATTCATAAACTTGATTTATTTAATTATTTCTATATATTATATTACTTATATATTATTATATAATAAAACT
>BQNB010115721.1:9231-21505 GCA_026074375.1 Tanacetum coccineum
CTAGGTTCATATATGATAATTTTATGGCATGAATTTTATCAAATTTGGTGTAATGAAAGCAAGCACGTTGTTTGGAGGCGTATAAATATGCTTTTAAAAATGGCCTGTTCATATGAAGAAATTTTAAAAGTTGAATGGCCTACAATTATTCAATTATTATAAGTGTGATATGTGTTAGAATGTTATTGGGTCAAAGTTAGGAGATAATATACATGCCTCGGGTTGGGTATGCTTAGGTCTCATGTACCAAACGTGCCACCGAATGTTCTTAATTGAAAATATGGAAATATACATCGCGTGAGTGTAAATGAGCAACACATACGTCCTATCAAGCAAATCTCTTTAGTTTGTGTGCGCGCGCGCGCAAATAACTTTAAAAAAACCCGGGAATCTTAATTGTTTTTTAATTCTATTTCTTTGTTATATTAAGGCCACATGGAAAATGGCCGCTGCTTATTTTGACGCCATCTTCCTAGACAAGTGGCTCTCAAGATGGGACCAAACCATGACCTTTTCTGTTAGTATATATATAGTGGACTACAGGAAGAATTTTTTGTTAAATACATGCCCAATACATAAGCTGATTATTATTTCATACTTAAATTCATTTGTCGCTTTCATGTTTTGGTGCGTTATTTTTTGTGTGGGGTTGAGTATGTTGCGCTAATTGGTTGTGATTTGGTCACCGGTTATTGAGTATTTTATTATTCAAAGTATGGCTCAAGATCAAACTCAATTACCGGTATAAAAAAAAACTCAATTACCGGTATAAAATCTTTTTTTTTTGGTACCATTTACATTTTTTTATATAAAATTTTCAGTTTTATATATAAAGATTTTAAGATCATAGAATCATGGTGTATCTCATTTTTCTGGCTAACAAAGTCAAATTTGCTTGTATAATCTTGGTGTTTTAGAAATTAATTTCTTGTTGATAAATTTTGGTGCGCTATATAAAGTCAAAAGCTCCTTGGTATATCACATTTATATTATGGTGCGCTATATACATATTGTGCGCACCAAATATGACGTGGCCACATCTCATTGGTTTAGAAATTAAATATGGTGCTCCAACACAATTTATTTTGAATTTGGTGCGCTAATGTGTACTTTGGTGCGCAAAATGTGTTGAATGCGCACCAAAATGGCCAAAATCTCAAATACGGTTTGAATAGATCCTTTTACGTAAACACCCTCTAAAATACGTCCATTTATTTAATTTCCTCATTTTTTTTTGCATAAATAGCATATATTTGAGACATCAGAGTATTCGGATCATTGATATTGGTCACATGATGCAATTATATGTGGTGTGTATTAACTACATTATTGAGCAGTGTAAATTATATTTTCCTTGCGATTGCTAAATGTTATTTGTGTATCAGTGTTTACTAATACAAGCTGAAAAGTGTGCAACAAAAGTAACAGGATATTGTTAATAAATAGTTTAAAGTGTCGTTTTATATCCTCCAGTTATTCAACCAAAATTTATTATACATATCGAAAAGTTGGTCATGCTTTTATGCGCCAGTGTCTGCTTTGAATAGTTTTAGTTTCCCAGGAACAAAGTTGGTTTGGGGGCTAAAGCTCCAAGCATTATTGGCAAACAGGGTCGCTATATGGTCAACAGGTTCTCCAATGGACACTTTTCCAGTTAACTATAGTATTGTACAAAGAATTTGTTAGCAAACTGTGTTTGTATGACCCAAAGGCCTGACTTGTATTTGTATCTTGTGCTCATGATTAGGCCAATGTGTAGTATATTTATAATTGTATTGTACTTCATTATACTCATTCATTAAACACGGTTTACATGGTTCAGGCACTTTATCCAAGCCGATCCAAAACACTTAAAATACACAAAAAAAAACCTTATCCCTCCACAAGCGACTTAACAGTCACCTTTTATACACCTGCATAACATCGATTTAATGTCGATTATTATCCATATGACAAACAGCGAATACCAATCTCCACCCCCTACCCTCACTTTGGGTTGAAAAAACTTTATGCGGTTCATAACATCATCAGTCTCATTCCTGAGAAGCTGGATCTCGCTGAATCAAACTACTCCACATGGAGTTATTTTTTCAAAGGTCATTGTAGCAACTTCGGTGTCCTAAAGCACATCGAAGAACCTGTCACCGAGGCCTCGATGTCGACTCCTCCAACGGACGAATGGATCACGGCTCATTTTCCATCATCAAAATCTTGGATTCTTTTCTCACCCTCTCTTCGACCCTTCGAAAGAGGTTGATTAAAGCAAATCCTAAAATGGGTAAAGCCGCTTGGGATGCCATTGAAACCATTTTCCAAGACAACAAACGCACCCGCACCATCTCCTTAAAAGGAGAATTACGGGTCATTCAAATGGGAGACCAAACTGCTGATGAATACTTTTCAAAGATCGAGGCTATCCTCACCCTTCTTACTGATTTAGGTTCGGATATGTCTGATGACGATGTAGTCACATACGCCATCAACGGCTTTAAGTGACAAATATGGAAGTCTCGCTCACAAATCATAGCACTCAAAGGATCCTCTCTCCCTGACCTTGGTACTTTCGATCGATGGTGGACAACCGGGGGGAGCTGAGGCTTCGTTCTCGGTCTTTGTACTCCCTTGCACTACTTCAAGGGATCCTTCAGTGCTATTGGCTGATGCATCTCAAATTCATATCAAAAATGGGATGGAACAATCGTGAACGGGACAACGTACCACAACACGTGAGGTGTGTCATAATTTTGGACGTGGCTTTTGTTGTTGGGGCGATGCTTGTCGTTTCTTTCATGACTCCTCTAGTCCTCGGGTAATCTTAGCAAACAGTAATAATTCATACAATATCGCACACACCTGGAGGACTTTTACACTATGCATGCTGGATCTCAATCTGGTGGGTTGAATGTATCACAACAACAGCAGCTTCTACAACTCTTACAAGCCCAACAAACCATGTTGGCCCAATTTGGTTTTCAATGGCCTTATTAGGACCAATCGTGGCCACAGCTCCACCTGGCTTCCAGTGCCTGGTCAAACAACCGGCTCAAACAAAGCCTTCAGGCCCACAACAGCAGGCTCTTCTCTCGGGTACTGTACAAGGTTCGACTCCAGCAAATGGTCAAGCAACGCTTTTGCCTCAAGCGTTTAATACCATGACTCTTCGGGATCTAACAGATGCAAATTGGAACATGGATACTGGTGCGTCGTCTCATCTTAACTCTAAGCCAATTATTTTTTAAGTACTCTTTTTAATTCTTGCAGAATCCATTCTATTCTTGTTGGTGGCGGGAAAAATCCATTCCAGTCACCATCACGGGGCCATAGTCTTTACCTACTACCTTACAGACCTCTTCACCTAAATTAATGTAATTTATAACACCCAACATTGTTAAAAACTTAATTTCGGTCAGACAGTTCGTTAGAGATAATAAATGTACCATTGAATTTGATGAGTTTGGTTTTTCTGTTAAGGATTACTGGACCCGTCAAATTCTACTCCGATGTGACAGCACGGGTGATCTCTATCCGGTCACATCTCCGTCATATCCTCAAGTTTTTTGGGTCGGTCAACAGACGTGGCACCAACGACTGGGCCATACTTGGAAGTGAGTGGTACGTCATTTAGTATTTATAATTGATTTCTTGTAATAAGATAAGTCCAACTGTGCTTTGTCTATGCTGTCAGGTTGGCATAGCAGTGCGACTTAATTTTTTTCGATTTCTCTAAAATAGTTGTTAAGTCTCGCTTTTGACATTATTCACTCGGATTTGTGGAATTCGCCAACTTTCGAGTGTTTCAGGCATTTAAATTACTATGTTTTATTTTTATGATAGTTTTCGCATTACGTGTGGGTGTATCCTCTTCGTAATAAGTCTGATGCATTGTTCTAAATTACATTCATTTCCGTGCTTTGTTAAAAATACAATTTCAGTGTGATTTTAAATCACTTGCAATGTGATCATGAGGTGAGTTTGACAACAATGCACTTACACCAATTATTGCCACCCAATGGTATTACATTCCTTTCTTAATCTCAAAAATTTACTCAACAAATGGACAAGTCGGAAACACATAGATACGTCATTAAACATCCTCTATCCGTACATTATTAATTTAAAGCACACTTACCCCCTACCTTTTGGGTTGAAGCCCTTCTCATTGCCGCACATATAGTCTTAAAAATTCTTATTCCACTGCGATTAACAATGAGATACCAAATACACGTCTTTATCAGGACAACCACCTAATTATGCCGCTATTCGTGTATTCGGTTGTCTTTGTTAACCACATGTTAACAACCAATCACAAAATCGAACCCAGTGCTACTTCTTGATTTTTCTTGGCTACCCCACACCTATCAACGTGGGTATCAGGTGTCTTAACCATTAAATACGGATAAAATCATTCTATCTCGTCACGTGACTTTTGATGAGACGGTTTTTCCGTATGGGTCTATGACTCCCGATGCCTCACCACCATACAATTTCCTTGACACCGATCCTAATTTAATACTAATAACATATGCCCTTAATATGCCACTATTGGGTCTTCCCTAGTTGCCGTACTTCGACAACACACTTCTCCCTCACCACAGGCCCACATTCCACTTCCGCCCCACTTCACACTGGCCCGACAAACCAATCAGACCACTAATCACTCCAATTGCAGCCCATACTTCCGCCCTTACTAAACCAACACACAACGACTAATCTTCACCAACAAATAGTATAACCCACCCTATTTCCTCCACCGGTTTCCCTCACCCGCTACCACTCAACCTAACCGCAATCCCGCTTCGACTCACTCCATGGTCACTCGTTACCGTGTTGGTACTCAATCGTCTAATCTACGATTTTACTGTATCTGTATCAATCTTGTTTCCCTATTCTAAAGTCCTAAAACATGCTTTCAAGTCCCGCATTGTATCGTCTTTGCTTGATGAATATAAATTCTTCTAATTAAAATAATCTTGGGATTCTGTTGCCTCGACCATCGGACGCGAACATTCTTCGTTCTTATGGCTTTTTCGGCATAAATATAAATGCTGATGCCTACTCTTATCGTTACGACAGGCTGCCTTGTTGCGAATGGCAGCACTCAGCTTACAGGTATTGATGTTGATGAGACTTTTAGCCCGGTTGTTAAACCGGCCACTATTCGTACGGTACTTAGCCTTGCTCTTTCTCGACATTGGCCTGTTTCATCGCTAGATATCTAAGTATGCTTTTTTACATGGTTCATTATCCGAGTCTGTTTACATGCAGCATCCTCCTGGTTTCGAGATTTCACAACATCATGATCTGTTGTCTTTTACAGCAATCTCTATATGGGCTTAAGCAAGCCCCTCGAGCATGGTTTCAGAGATTTACAGCATATGTTTCTCGGAGTGGTTTTATTCATAGCATATGTGACACATTACTTTTTATTTCAGGCGGGGGTCGATACAGCTTACTGCTTTTGTATGTTTGATGAACATTATAGTGGACGCTTATTCTATCAGCTTTTCTTTTGAGTATTATTTGCCCACTTTACCTGCCGAGTTTCTCTATGACTGATTGTGTTTAGGTTTTGGGGGCGAGTCCGCTGAAATTATTTTTTAGGATTTCTGTGGACTGCAATACTTCGGGGTATGGTTTCTCTTCAATTAGAAGTATGAACTTATGAGCATTCTTGAGCGTGATAGGATGATCACTTGTAATCCTTGTCGTACTCCAGTTGACACGGATTCTAAGCTTTCTGCTGATGGTGATCCTGTGTCTGATCCTACCTTATATCGCAGTCTTGCTGGGGCCCTTCAGTATTTGACTTTGCACTTTGGGCATGATATTCTTATGCTGGGTAGCGGTTTGTCTCTGAATGCATGAACCTCGAGAGCCTCTTTTATTGCTTAAAGCGGATCTGGCGGTTTATTGTGGTACTATGCCCCTATGGATTACAGTTATTTTTTGTCCACACGATCTTCTTTGGTTGCTTATTCTCTGATGCCAGTTGGGCTGGGTGCCCCAATACTCGTCGCGTTACCTTCGGGTTATTGTGTTTTTCTGGCAACAATCTACTTTCGTGGTCTTTCAAAGAGGCAAGTTACCCTTTCTCGCTCCAGTGCTGAAGCTGAGTTCACTTTTGGTCCAAAAACATAGTTTCTGTCCACTTTTAGTCCAATCCCGTGAATTTGCACTAAAATTTTTGGACTAAAAGTGAACCAAAACTATGTCTTTTGGACCAAAAGTGTAACGAAACTATGTCTTTTGGACCAAAAGTGGACCGAAACTATGTGTTTTGGACCAAAACCAAACTTTTTTTTATTTTTGGACCAAAAGTGAGAAAATGCACCAAACCACAGGGACCAAAAATGTACTTAACTCTAAATAGTTTAAAGTGTCGTTTTATATCCTCAAGTTATTCACAAAATTTATTATACATATATAAAAGTTGGCCATGCTTCTTATGCGCAGTGTCTGCTTAGAATAGTTTTACTTTCCAGGAACAAAGTTGGTGGCAAAAGCCCAAGCATTGTTGGCAACAGGGTCGGCAATATGGTCAGCAAGGTTCTCCAACGGCCCTTTTCCAGTGACTATAGCTTGTACAAAGAACCCAAACATTGAAAACATTGCCAATCTTCCATTCTTGATCTCCTTCACCTTCAACTCTGCAAATGCTTCTGGATCATCAGCAAGTCCTAACGGGTCAAAGCTCCCGCCTGGGTATAGTGGATCAACCACCTCACCAAGTGGCCCACCGGCTATTCTGTAACCCTCAACCGCACCCATGAGGATCACTTGTGTAGCCCAAATGGCCAAAATGCTCTGTGCATGGACCAAACTTGGGTTACCCAAGTAGTCGAGTCCACCTTCACTGAATATTTGTGCCCCAGCCTTGAACCATACTGCTTCACCAAACTTTACACCGTTGCGAGCCAAAAGCTCAGGGAAGACACACCCTAGAGCTCCAAGCATGGCCCATCTGCAGTGGATCACCTCGAGCTCACGGTTCTTGGCGAAAGTTTCAGGGTCAGCAGAAAGTCCAGCAGTGTCCCATCCGTAGTCACCAGGAAATTCACCAGTGAGATAAGATGGTGCTTCACCGGAGAATGGACCCAAGTACTTGGCTCGGTCTGGACCATACCACGGGCTGCTTGATGGAGCTGCTTTAGCGGATGTTTTCCTCATGGAGACCTTTCCATTATTCAAAAGTGTGGCAGTAGATGGTATGGTTTGCAGCCTTTGTCCAGTGAAAGAAGGGGAAGAGAGAGCCATTGTTGAAGCAGCCATATGATATGGTGAATACAAATATCAGAGCTATGCAGTGGAACACGGCTAATGTGTTGGTTGCTTGACTTCGTTAAGCTATCGAGGTAATATTTATAACAGTTAGTCTGATCTGTTTATCTCCTTTTCTATTGGTTGATTAAATTTTAGAAAATCCAATTGTCAAGCTTAGGTGGCTATATCCCGCCTATATCATTTATTAGATGGGATTTTTGTTCCATCACTAATGGGAAAAGGCCACATGTACTCCGTATTAGATAAGATTTTTGTTCTACCTTCTATGCTTCATCTTTTTACGTCTTTGGTTTATTAGAATTCTCGGCTTCTCGCTGAACAATGTTAGGTGTTGGTCAAATGGTCTAATCCCCTTCAAATCCATATTAATATTCCAAGTCTTTTGGCTCCTTAGGAAGATTTCACTAATCCTCTTTAAGTATATCAAATGGTCTTTGTGACCAAGGTGTTGGTCAATGGATTAAACGTAAAAATTGGAGAGCTGTGGTAATTGCAGCTAAGCAGGCATGAGCCTCATATCCCACTTGTCATTTTAGACTGTCCACACAGAATACGCTTACATACATGCCAGAAGACTCGGAATATATAATGTTAGGTGGCAATCAAATTTTCTAATTTGAACTTATCTGTCTTTATAGTGTATGAATAAATTGAAATATGTTTATACTTGCGTAAAGCATAGCTATACTGATGCTGTTTTAATTAAGTAGTGTTTCTTGCTAACTAAAAACAATTTGTCCAATATCATTTATCAATAAGATCGATTCAAAATATTGCCTAGTTGCATGTTCAAGTATTATGTATTTCACAATGTGGAAGGAATTAGTGATCTTTATAAATTGAAATCTCAAAAGTTTCACTCATTTAAATTTATCACTTTAATCTTCTGTACATAGAGTGTTTTCCAAGATTAGCTGCTCTGCATTAAGTAACATATGTTTTATCTCAATATTTTTAGAAATGTTATTAACTTAGGATCATTAAAATAGTTCTCTATTGCTTTAAAGCAGGAGCATGGCATTTGAAATACTGCCAACGTTACCGCATAATGACAGCAAGTTGTATGTGAATCACAGAAACAATTAATGCAGCATGATTGACAATAGTCTTTCACAATGGTAAGAGCACACAGGTAATGCTCTCTGGTTTATAAAACTGAACTCTAACTTTTAAATAGATTTATAACCTTAACACATTTAACTTTTGACCAAATTGTAGAGTATGTACTGTCATTTTACATAGTAAGTATCAAATTCTACTGAATAGTTAAAAGACAACTAAAATTTGTACTCTGGATTTCATTTATATATTCTCGAGTAATTCACAATCTATATCGTACATGAATAAATATTTATCAATTTCACTTTCCAGGAACAAAGTTAGTGGCAAAGGCCCAAGCATTGTTGGCAACAGGGTCGGCAAGATGGTCAGCAAGGTTCTCCAACGGTCCCTTTCCGGTCACAATTGCTTGTACAAAGAATCCGAACATTGAAAACATGGCCAATCTTCCATTCTTGATCTCCTTCACCTTCAACTCTGCAAATGCTTCGGGGTCATCAGCAAGTCCTAATGGGTCAAAGCTCCCGCCAGGGTATAGAGGATCGACCACCTCACCAAGTGGTCCACCGGCTATTCTGTAGCCCTCAACCGCACCCATGAGGATCACTTGTGTAGCCCAGATAGCTAAGATGCTTTGTGCATGGACCAAACTTGGGTTACCCAAGTAGTCAAGTCCGCCTTCACTGAATATCTGTGCTCCAGCCTTGAACCATACTGCTTCACCAAACTTAACACCATTGCGGGCTAAGAGCTCTGGGAAGACACACCCGAGAGCTCCAAGCATGGCCCATCTGCAGTGGATCACTTCAAGCTCACGGTTCTTGGCGAAAGTTTCAGGGTCAGCAGAAAGTCCAGCAGTGTCCCATCCGTAGTCACCAGGGAACTCGCCAGTGAGATAAGATGGTGCTTCACCAGAGAATGGACCTAAGTACTTGACTCGGTCTGGGCCGTACCATGGGCTGCTTGATGGAGCTGCTTTAGCTGCAGTTTTTCTCATGGATACCTTTCCATTTCCGGCATTTGTGGATGCAGATGGGATGGATTTCAGGACTTGGCCTGCGAAAGACGAGGGGGGGTGGATGCAGAGTGGGGGGGGGGGGGGAGATGATTGGGAGGAGCAGGGGGGGGGACGGTTGGCGCGTGCAAAACGCATAAAAGCCATTGTTAGGGGGAGGAGCCATTTAAAGATAACGGTTACGTGGTTGGGGGAGGGGGATGGGGGGGGAGGGGGGGAGGGCGAGAGGAGGAGGGTGGAGGACACTGGAGGGGGGGTGGGTGGGTGGTAGGGGTTGCCTGGGGAGAATGTTGGTGAGGTTAGAGGGCATTGGTATTGTGTTATGCGATGCGGGAGGCGAGGGGGTGCGGGCGAGTAGGGGCGAGCGGACGAGGAGGGGTGGGGGGGGGGGAGGGCGGAGTTTAGGTCGAGGGTGCCATATCAATTGTTGATGGAATGGGATAGTGGGTGTTTGGCTGGACAAGCGCGTAGGGAACAGCCTATCACAATACCAGAATGTGATATAATCTAGTTGGAAATATGTTCCATGGACAAGCAGGAGATCTCGACTTTGATTCACGAACCATGAATTACCTTCTTAGAATTCAAGACTTATATAGATTTTTGATTAAATTGCAAAAATGGTCTTGTGGTTTGGCCAAATTGCAGATTTGGTCCGTGCGTTTTGAAATTGCAAAAATGAATCCGTATTTTGAAGGTTTAGTTCCACTTTTGGTCCATGATCGAACTGAAATAACTAAAATTCCTCTCGAAAATGATCTAACATAGACTTAAACCCCCAGAGCTACGGAATTTTAGTCATTTTCAATTCGACAAGGACCAAATGAAACCAATACCGTCAAAATAACTGACCATTTATGCAATTTCAAAATTCGACGGGACACGGACCAAATCTGCAATTTGGCCAAACCACAAGTGCCTTTGTTGGGGCCAAGTAGAGGGGCGGGGGGCCACTCTGATAGTTATGATTGGGGAGGGGGCGGGGGGGGGAGTGCAGGGGGGGGAGGGGGGGGGCGTGAGAGGTGCGAGTGGGAGCAATGTTACGTATTCGGTCATTTTGAAACTAACTAGGCGGTGTGAGATGGGGCGGAGGGGGCCGATAGTAGGTGGGCGGGAGTGGGTAAATCTAGGCTGTTGCAACATATTGGAGTAATACACAAACACATGTAAAGCGCTGCATACAACCTAATCTTTTTTTTTTAACATGGATACAACCAAATCTTATCGGTATAGGATACGAGCATATGTGCTTTACAACAAACAACGTTATTTGTACAGGTTCAACTATGAATGGTTTCAAGTTGATATTACAATGTTATTCAGGCCAACTCGAATCTCATTTTGTATGCAATAACCAAACTTAAATCATATGGTGAGTTGAGCTTCAGCTAATTAACTCACTAGGACTTAGACTGAACTTTTCTTATTGAACTTAAGAGAGCCCCATATGTAACTTTGAAATGAATTGCTAATACATGTTCAAGTTATACTTAGAGTTGCATATGAGTCTTGTTTTGATTGCATATGCGTAAGACCCTCCGGCCTATTTACTGGTTAGATCCACCCAAATCAATTACGAGAGGAAGTCGCAATGTGAAACTGATGAAATATATAGACTGACACGTAAAATCTGAGGTAAGCTCACTCCCGAAAGGAACAGTACTATTATTAAGAAACAAAACATATACATATAGTCACTACATCCATCTTATTACTTTATTTAACTATAGATTATTGTACATAAATAGGAAAGGGTAGCAAATTTATAAACTTAGTAACATATGATGCATGGTACATACTGATGGAGTCAAAATCGATCAAGACGAACAGGTGACGCAGTTGCAACCCGGTGCACACTTGCAAAAGGCCTTTCCAGTGCCCCTCGATGTTTGGGAGCAAGTATCATCGCAGGGGTTGCATCCGCAGTGTTCGCCACACGAGCATCTCTTGTGCTCTCCACCGCTAGTCGCCACGCCTCCACTCTTGCAACTGCATGCAACCAAATATCCAAATATTAGCATCTAAATATATAAGACGTTAAATAACTTTGTAACGATAATAGTTATTTAAACGACTGAATGAAGCACCTGCATTTAACTCCACCAGGGCATGGCGAAGGACAGCCACACCTCTCATCACATATAACACCACTTCCTCTCATGTCCGCCATCGATAGTTAACAAATTTTGATATAATTTTTTATTTATCTCTTGGATAGCTAGTTCTAGTCTACTAGTATATAAATTTCTAAGCTGGAAAGTACGAGAAAGAGCCAGGTAACACACAGGTGGCGCGTCGTGGTACTAGAAACATCGACATTTGGACATGTCGTGGCGTTGTTACAGCATATGGTAGTCCAAACTTAGACATTAAGACTATGTTTATTTATGGCTTTGTGCCAACCGATTGGAAGAGATATATAATATTTAATTATAACAAATACACAATCAATCAACCCATACAAGCAATGAGGTCGGTCCATGACCTTCAAAACATTTAATCAATCTAACACATGTCACAATATTAGTGGCATTCCATTTTTCAATTTATTTGAAATAGATTTTGTATATTATAAATAAAATAATAGATAATAGTATTTTTTTTAAATAATAATTATATCATTAATTTTTATTTTCAATTCTCTACAAATCTAGCTCAATATTAACATATTTATATACGTATTTGTGAGATATATTCGAAGATAAATGTGAAAAATTTAATGTTTTAGAATAATTTTTTTATTAGAACCATCACTTATTAAAAGTATACTTATAAAGTAAATACTTATTTAATATATAATTTTATATAAAACCTTAAGTAGTTAAATTAAATATAAAAAAAAGAGTTAATTTCATAATTCGTCCTTAATGTTTGTCGGGTATAACGGATTTAGTCCCTCCGAAACTTTTTTAACGGATC